>BQNB010126499.1:0-19592 GCA_026074375.1 Tanacetum coccineum | reverse complement strand
CTCACAAGATTCATAGCCACATGCTCATACCAGACCGACAAACATAAAGACATCATGAAAGCTCAAGTACATGTTTTAAGACTTCTACTACTCTGATACCGAACGTCTTTCTCGAAGTGACGAAGTATTAAAGTTAAAGAATTTCAAGAAAGATGCAACATTAAAGATTTCCAAGTCAACAAATCAAGAATGGTATGAGCATGTCGATCCAGAAGTCACAAGTTACACAAGATGGCAAGATTCATTAAGATAGTGATGAGATTACGCTTGGTTAATGATCTCAAGATGCTCAAGATCACATTCTATCATACAAATCAAGATATAGGAACTAGCTCTATCCCAAAGTCAATGATCACTACAACATATTCACAAGGAAAAATCAAGAAATGAAGTTTACGAGCTAAAGACTAAAGATGTAGCATAGTATGCTAGGTTTAAAATTTTGTAAAATGGAGTGACCTCCCTTAGGGGGAGATTGTTGGAAACAAGAAAAGTATCGGTCACTTCCAAGTTGTAATAGTCTTAGCCCGTAGTTTAACATATGATAAGCTTAGTAAGCTAATATGGCCCAAGGCCCATGGAAGCTTTAGTAAAGCCCATGGCCAGCCTATGTATGTAGTATATATACCCTCTACATGTCTTGGAGAGGGTGGTTGGTTGTTTTACTTCTCATTTTCACACACATAATTATATTATCATCTTTCTCTCTTTAGAAACTTTCCAACCCACTTCTCTCTCTAATTCTTGCATAATATCAAAGATTTCTAGTATTCTTCAATTACACTATCTAGTGGAATATCCCTGGGTAGATCCCTCCGGTTCTGGTTGGATCATGGGAATGAATACCTAAATTTAACCACCTTATCACTCCAATACAGTAAATTAAATGGTCGGTCTTTGGTATTTCCACATTTCAGCCAATCACGTAACCATTTGCTCCCCATTTATATATGCATAGATTAATCAAAAAAGTTTATCACATATATAGGTTAGCGTACACTTGAGATCTTGAAAATCACATCTTTAGCCATATATTTTAATCACATTTTCTCCCCTTATCAAAAATATTAAACTTCTTGATATTTTGGATATCAATTGATTCAAATATAACTACTTTCGGGGAAAAAATGTCCAATTATTAACAAGCCGTATTAGGAACATTTTTAATGCTCCCCCTCAAATTATGAGGGTATTATATGGTGTTTGAGTATGTTAATTTGAAAAAATTTGAATTTACTAAGAAATTTTTGAAAATTCATACTCAAACACTATATATGCCTAATTTTTAAGTCTACACTACACATTGATATATTCACAAGATTATGATGTACGAGGTTTGACCTGAATAATGAGAACATCATATGATAGAATCATATGGTTCTTTGTAGCAGCCGTAGGTCTTCCCCGTAGTCTCTCTTAAGAAGTTGTATTAGCTTCCTTCTAAATCAGTAATCCTTTCTTGAGTAGATTCAAAGCAGATGTGCAAGCCACATCAAGCAGTCTTGATGTATAAAGCCCAAATATCCGAAGTACACAATTAATTCAAAATCGTAAAACCAAAGTTAATTAAGTCCCGGATGTCCGAATTTCTCCTTACATGATAGTGATGATATAAATTGAAACACCAAAGTCAACTAAGTCCTGGATGTCACAATTATTCCCTCTAAGTAGTCGAAATGAAAACACCTAAGTCAATTAAGTCCCAAATGTACTCAATTCTTTCTGTAGAATACTGACTAACTTAAGGAATCATCATACTTATCAAACCTATGTGTACCTCTTTTGTCAACTAATTCTATTCTTTTTAAAAAATAAGCTTAGTGATTAACCGTTTAAGGAAGCATTTCTTGAATCGGTAACCAATCTTCTCACGTTTAGAATAAATCTTCTTACAACACATCCTCCTGGTATCTCAAATGATGCATACTAAAAATAACAAGATATCTCTTCTCCCATGTCGATGAAATAGTGCACCCGAAAGTCACAAGTGTAAACACTGATTTTCTTTGCGGTTATGACATTTGTCTTCCCGAAATGATCTAAAATGAGAATCGGGTATGAATTCTATCACGTGTACTCATTATATTTCTTGTATATCTATTCATTCCCCCTTGCTGGTTTTGATACCTCGAAATCAGCAAAACATAGTACGCAAATATACTAGAGATCGTGTTCGAAGAATTGATAAGCTTAAATCTATCCCGTGAGAATCAACTGAGTCTTAAATTGCAAATAAGTCCCTAAAGTTTGAAATAAATGACATCTAAAGCTCTTATAGTTAATATAAATTAACTCCCCTTGAAATTGTGATCCGTCATTATCAAAAACTTTATCTGTTTATTCCGTGACTTATTTTGAAAGACCGTTTTAAAAGATTATTTGATGAAAATTTATCCCCCTCAAATAATGACCCGTTTTCTATTTAAAGAGTTGTTGTCATTGTTTGAGTGGTCGAATTGTCTTTGAAAATCTTTTTGTGATTACTGAAAACACTGATTCATTATGAAGACAACTTTTTACCAATAAAAATAAGATTTCTCTTATTTTGACAAATAAATGCACTGACACGTACACTTATTGTATATAGGAAGCACGGGTTGTGTTGCAAAGTAAACACAAGCCTTTGCATGGTCATAAAGTAGACCATGCCCGAGAATAAATTCCCGTTATGAGGTCAAGTTTTCTTTTTGAAATACTTGCCTTTAAGATGATGACCGGGTTGCTATCTGAAATAATAGCAAGCCATTTTTGGCATGTTTTGAAAACTTTTGAACTTCTGCTCGAACTTCATTTACAGCCTCGTATCATTATTAAATGACATTTCTAAGACCGTAAATGTTATCGATTTTCAGAAGACATGCCATTATTACCTCTTTTTATATTTTTCTCATTTTTTAATTTTTTCTTTGGTTTTAAAGATTTTATATTTTTGTATTTTGTTTTTATAAAGGTTTTCTGAAAATGAAAAATCTTTTTGGTTTTTCTGGTTTTTAATATATATACATATTATATACAGGATATTTGAATAGGTACCACCACTATTCTTCAGCTTCATCTGCCAATTGTTTCAGGGTCTCCGGCGTAAAACTTCGCATTCCCAGCTTGTTGATAAGAAATTCAATTCTTTCTCTGCCAAGGGCTTTAGTGAAGATGTCCGCTAGCTGATACTCCGTATTGACAAAGTAAAGCTCTACTACTCCGTTCTCAACTTGCTCTTTTATGAAGTGGAATCTGATGTCAATATGTTTTGATCGAGAATGTTGAACATTGTTGCAGCATAAGGCAATAGCGCTTTTGTTATCACAGTACATTGGAATTTTATTGAATCCAAGGCCATAGTCGGTAAGTTGTGATCTCATCCAAAGGACTTGAGCACAACAGCCAAACAAGGCTATATATTCAGCTTCCGTACTGGATATCGCAACGCTTTTCTGCCTTTTTGATGACCAGCTAACAAGTCTGTCTCCCAATAATTGCATACTTCCAGATGTACTTCGTCTAGTATCTTGGCAACCCGCATGATCAGCGTCTGCATAAGCTGTTAGAGCAATAGAAGAATCCTTTGGATACTAGAGTCCCCTATTAATGGTTCCTCTTAGGTATTTAAAGATTCTTTTTACAACATGTAAGTGCTTTTCGGTAGGCTTTGCCTGATACCGGGCACACATGCATACAGTAAATGTCAGGTCAGGTCTACTGGATGTGAGATACATAAGGTTGCCAACCATTCCACGATAGTGTGTAGGGTCAACGGCTTTTCCTTGTGTATCTTCATCCAATTTGGATTTCTCCACCATGGGAGTATCCACGGGGTCACTAGATTCCATACCATATTTTTTCAAAGATTCTAGAGCATATTTAGACTGTTTTAAAAAAGATGCCTCTGGACTTTGTGAAATCTTTAGTCCTAAAAAATGATATTTTTCCCATCATCGACATCTTAAACTTTAAACACATTATTTTTGAAAATTGGTCACATAGTTCAGGTGTAGTAGACGCAAATATTATATCATCAACATAGATTTGTACTAGGAGAATATCTTTGCCTTGTCTTCTGATGAATAATATTTATCCACCGGTTCCTTATAGAATTCCCTAAGAGTATAAAACTTTGACAATCGAGATCGTAACCCACACACGCGAGGAGCTTGTTTCAACCCATAGAGAGCCTTCTTAAGCTTGTACACATGATTCATATTGTCTTGATCCACAAACCCGTCCGGTTGGCTGACATAAACTTCTTTACGCAGAATGCCGTTCAAGAATGCCGTCTTAACATCCATTTGGTAGACGATCATATTCATGTGAGCAGCATATGCGAGCAAAATTCTAATAGCATCAAGTCTAGCCATTGGAGCAAAGGATTCCTCAAAATTAATTCCCTCTTCTTGACGATAACCACGAGCAACCAAACGAGCCTTGTTCTTTAGAATTCCTCCTAATTCATCAAGTTTTACCATGTAGATCCATTTTAAAGTAATAACCATCACTTTATCTAGATGAGGAATGAGTTCTTAGACTTCAAGACGTTAAAATTCATTCAGCTCCTCTTGCATTGCTTCAATCCAACATACTTGAGTTAATGCGTCTTTATAGTTCTTTGGTTCAACTGATGTGAGAAAGGCATCGTAGTAACAAAATAAGGCTTGTTCATGAAGTTGGAGTCTTATGAAAATAGGTCTTTCGAGATCACCGATGATGTTATCTAAAGGATGATCCTTGGTCTATTTGGTACATGTCTAGAGTAAGGAGCAGCTGTGTGCACAATGGTAGGAATAACATCCGAAGAAGAAGATGCTTCAAAATCATTTTTTGGAATTGGAATACCAAAGAATGGATCGTATTCCGTGTGCAACATCAAAGTCATGAAGGTCTTTCTTCAACATCGTTAGGACATCTCTACAAGAGATTGAGTTTCGGGTGATGTTTGTGAGTTACTAGGTAATGGTGCATCTTGGTCAACAGTTGTTGAGAAAGGTGAACCGGTTGATGCAGTAGGTTCTGGAGCAACTACTTCAGCAATTGGAGTAATGACCTCAGGGGTTAGGCGATCAACAATTGATGGAGGGTTGAGTAATTCATCAAACAGTGGTTGAAACAAAATATCCCAATATGTTCTTGAAGGTGGTACAAACGTTGTTGAAGGAGGAGGGTTTGGCACGAGTCCTGAACTGATTGTTGCAGGAGTCATTTCATGAAGTGCGGGTCCTGAACTGCTGTGCTCAGAAGCCATTGCAGTCAGCTCATCAAAATCTACATGAATTGTTTCAATGATTCGTCTGGTACGTCGGTTGTAAATTCAAAATGATTTCTTTGTGGGTGCATAGCTAATGAAAATACCAATATCAGCTTTTGGTTGTAACTTCCCCAAGTTCTCACTATCATTTGTCCGATAGCAAAGTGCACCAAATACATAGAAAAATGATAAGTCGGGAAGTTTGTCATGTAAAAGCTCATATGGTGTTTTTTCGTGACGAAGACGTATGATGGAACGATTTTGGGTGTAACATGCGATAGCAACTTCTTCTGCCCATAAGAATAACGAAGCTTTTGCATAAATCAACATTGTGCGCACAACTTTAATTAGCATACGATTACGTCTTTTAACAACACAATTTTGCTATGGAGAGCGAGAAACAAATGTTTTATGAGAGATGTCAACTTTCTTATAATATTTACGCGAAGTCTGATTAACAAATTCAATTCCATTAGCTGTTCTAATTCGCGACCCATGGTACTATTAAGCCGCACTGGATCATCATGAGAACTTGATTATGATTCTGGAGCTTCATTTTTTTGACCGTTAAAGCCCTTAACCTTTGTGAATCCGAGAGTAATCATCGACAATGACGAGGATGTACTATTCTTTTCCATTAACACTTCGACACGCATTGAATCCACAAAGATCTATGTTGCAAAAGATAGAGTTTTTGCCTTGGTTGGTTCTTTAATTTAGGTTGTGGGGGTTTTCTTCTTGCTTTAATTATACCCATTGCAACAAGCATAACACAGATGGTTCCTATTCAAATTTTAGCTTAGGGAGACCTTGAACAAGACCGTGTTACCTAAATGGTGATTGCAAACCAAAGTTCAGAATGATACAGATGACGTGGCAAGCCAGGACTTAGTCTTGAGGCCTTTGACAAGAGAATATAGGAGATGGACGCCATCAATCTCCACGAGACAGAGTATACGAGATTGTTGCCCGTCGAGATCCAGTTAATAGAATCAACACCTCTAGATTATAGAATGAAGCAATGTGTGTGACGAAAAGCAACTTCAAGGTTCGAATCACAGAATTGCCCAACAGAGAATAAGTTATGTCCAAGTCCTTCCACGTAGTAAACCCTTGAAATCGTAACATTCCCAATCTTGATAATGCATCATATCCAATTATCTAGCCACGTGGATCATTTCTAATTGACAGTACAAAACAAAATATTGATAAATTGGTGAGCTAAGAGCGATCTTCGGTCATATGCTTGGAGCAGCCAGAGTCCAGATACCAGAGAACAATTTGGACGACCTGCATTCATCAAGAGAGGAAGATGGAACATCGGAAACTATGGATCCCCAAGATTTACTGGGTTCTTTTTTATTAGCAGAGAAAGATTTAATATTCTTATATTTACTAACGGGAACATTAGTATTAGATTTCTTAGGTTTCCTTGAGTAAACCAATGTTACCACATGCTTAGATGGTATCACTATTCTAGAGCATTGGTTCTCTTAAGGGGCACTTAGTAGTATTAGTTGTTAATCCTATTAAAGTGCACGCATTTCTAACTATAGTGCAATGTCCGCTAGTAGGATATCTCTCAAGTGTATCCAATATTTGTGAACACTTTTCCTGTTGGTTTCCAAACTTTTCTCTTTGAACTTTTCTTAACAGATTTAGATTTATTACGAGCATTCACATCATTGATAAAATCAAGAACACACAAATCATGATATCAATAAAAAAAAAAAAGAAAGCCTGCAACCATTACACTTAACACATAGAAGTTCAGTATTCGCAGTAAGCTTGGAATGTTGTACATTTTCATTTCCTTTAGGTTCAACAAAACAATTCTTATTTTCCAAACTAGATTTAACTATCCTCGGGTGGGCTTCTATTTTATTCTCTACTTAATCTTTCTTGTATTGCCTTAAGGCTGTGATCTACTAGAACAGTAGAAATGGTTTACTCCTGTAGAAGACAACATAGGTTTTGTGAGAACTAAGTTTGATGATGAAGCTCTTTTTGTGTTTGTGTTTCCTGAGGATGTGACGGGCTCGGTGAATCTAACGCTTTTGTCCTTGTTCTTTTGGGTCACAACCACTAATTTATCACTTGGACTATTGATGCTAGGGCAGGTGATATTCTTAGCTAAAACCTATATCATAAACAAAATTACTACTATTGATATTAGATAATATTATACTACCTATATCATATATAAATATCAATATAGGGTAGGGGGGGGGGGGGGGGGGGGGGGGTAGGGAGGGGGGGGGGGGGTGGAACACCGACATACACATACATATACATCTAATAACCTATATAAAAAAAGATTTCTATCTTAACCATCCATCCTTGACTCCAAAATTCGAAAAAACTATCACCTGCTTTACAAACCAAAATAATCAAGCGCACGTCACGTGTAATAAAAATAAATCCTTGAGAGCCATACCAACATGTCACATGTATCTCTATTCTACAGTACACGCATCAGATCCCATAAAAATAAACACACACACCGAGAGAGATACTCATATGTACTTCTCACTAAAATACATAGAACATAACATCATACTAATCTACCCTAGAACTTGTTTTTTCTAACATCAAAACATCCATAAAACAAGCGACTTCAAATCATTACATCTACTTCATCAATACATAACGACATATAAACTCGTTGATTACTAGAGTGATGAGCACTACTTGAGGTATAGTTTTTATCTAATTGATGGAAAATCTATCATTTAGCTCTTTTCATACATCAATCATGGGCAGAACCATATAAGCCTCTATGTAGTGGATTTTATGAGTTCAGAGTTATGCGGTTATGATTGCCGCGCGAGAAAACAGAATATAATGGATTGAATATCTGTTCTAAGTTGTTATTCAGATTCATTACTATGAATCCAATGAGCAGCGAGAAATATTCTTGCTTGAAAACTGCAGAGTGTTTACTTCTCCCAGTGGAACTGCCTGGATACGATTTAATAGTCACGCATTCAAGTCATTGGCGGGATACATTAAATTAAATTCTTTATTTAGTCGAGCATTATATTGAGTGTAACCTATAATCAAATTCTGCTAATTTATGTGATGGTTAGGGTGGATAAGAGAGAATGAAGTAGATGTTGTAACTGCCACTATGTACACCGGAGAGGGCACAGACCATACGACTTCCATTCTGTCTGCCAACTACAAATTATGATGAGAGTCATCTAAGTAAGTATGCTATCACCTCTTTTTTTTATATTGCTATACTAATCCTTGAAACTCAAACAAGCTCACTAGTAGGAATACCCGAAACCATATCGAGCATAGGGGAGAGGGTGAGGGCGGGAGGAGGAGGGGGGGGATTTAAAGGTTACCTTAAAGCCGAGTGATCCGATAGCACTAATGGCTTTTGGATTGACAAGATATGGCCATAGTTTTCAAACTTTTCAAAAAGCATAACACAATACGGGATAAAAGTAAAACATGCAAGGCATTTTCTTATTATCCGTGGTAGTGTAAGGAATAATGAGCTTCTATCATTGTCCTAGCTTAGGCATAAAACTGAATTAGGCTGAAAGATGGGGCTTCTATCTTTCGTTGTCCTCAAAAACCAGCGACCAATATCGCGAAAAATCAGCTTGGCATTTCACGCTGAGATTCGAAAAGGTGATATTGTTCCAATAGCCGTGACAACTAAAGATTGGAGCTTCGTTAATATAGGCTTCTTTTTAAGAGTCTCGAACAAAGCATCAATAAAGCAATCCTTAAAAACTACAAACGGAGTTTCCTTCTCAAAAGAAGAAGTGAGTGAGTCATATTGATCTAGCAAACACTTAAAAAAGCTCTTAGGTAAAATAAATCGGAATGATAAAAGTCGCTCATGACTCTAAGAAAACTCACTACCAGCTTAGACTCACTACCTTTAAGGCAGTAGTAGCGGAATGGTTAGGTAGATCTTAGCGATAGACAATCGACTTTAGCACGTTCAAACGCATCAAGTTCCCGATTTTGAGGAAATTTTTTTGCCCTAACACAATTCCTTCTGGGCTACACATAAAGTGAGCACTAAGGGAATTCTCCCAATTAAGAACTAAAATTCGTGTCTTCACAGTCGATTTAAGCATCTTATTCTAAATATATGCAGAGATAGGCAGTGCGAATCAAAACTAACCCCGCAACAAAACGCGAGAAATCATCCATACAATACTTCTATAGTTCCTTTATTCTATCAATATTCATAGGAAAGTATTGTCATCATAAGCAGCCGTAGAAAAATAACCGGAGGATAGGGCTGATTACAGCAAGTCCAAATGGCATGGCGACGGAACGGGGAGTAAGTTCCATAACGCGGCATGTGATATAGATAGTTTTTCTCCATGGATCCTAGGGAGCATACTAATTGGTATTGTGGGAATATAATCCTGGAAAATCACAGTCTAGAAAATAATAGAACTCATTCCCCCGGTTGAGGCAAATCTTTCTGAACATCTGGATCCATAAAGTAAACGGGCAATGTAAAAATGATCTTAAGCGAGTGTGCTTAGATCATTTTAATTTTCCTATAGGTCTATATCAAACTCATCCACCCTGAGTTAGACTAAACTTGTCGGAATTAATTCATTTCTCTCATTATGGCAACAAACGTTATTGCATACCTTTCTTTGTAACAACATATGTACCAAAATTATTTGACTACTACCCAAGGGCTGTCAGAGATCGGGGTAAATCATACCGGAGCAATCAAAGAAAGTTTTAGGACCTCCTTGTTTGATTAAGGCCTGGAAACAATTCGTGGATATTTTTGGGTTAAATCAAACCCGTCTTTGACTTTGAACCTGTTAGGGTTTAGTAATCATCCTCCAGTACAAGAATTGTTGTGTGTCCATTAAAAAACGAGGGCTCTAGTACCCAACTTGATGTCGGTGATTTTCGCAAGCAATGGCCCTTTTTATGAGATTTAAGAAGGGCAGCCTTTAAAGAGTTAGCATCATTGTTTGCATTATATTTTTTAAACCCATCTGTTTTGCAATAATATCACTGGTAAAACGTTGTCATATCTTTCCAAGTAATAGCATATTCTAATGTGAAAGACGGTAAATCTATTATAATCTCTCAGATTCTGATAGGGCTCTTCAATTGAAGATTTTCGCCTACCGGAGCGTTATCGCCCCTACGGTTAACACTTTGTTTAATGGATCAATTCGTAGGAAAGTTAGAAGAACGGGTCCATTATTTACGACACTTTTTGTAAGAGCAAAACAAATATCCTTTCTGTCTTCGCGGATTGGCCCAATCTGGCATGATCAATTTCTGGTGAAATCGAATCATCCTTAAGATAAGCTTCGATTTCTTCCAAAATGAATTCATGAATGTAAAAGCGCATCAGCGGACGTCGGGGTGGGATTGCCACCGCGAAGAATTAGCAAATCGCTAGCAAATTCCGGAGGCATACTCTAGATCACAAAGTCTGCAGTTAATCGCAGTTCATTAATCCTAATATTAATGAATCAACCTGACATGTAGTCGAGCTTACTCTATTACAAACTATCATTTTTTCCAACAAAAAAATCCATAAATAACGCTAGTTTTCCTAATGGAATAAGACTTGCGAACTACTAATTTTGATTCCCGACAATAATTCCAAATTGCAATTCCAAACACCCTTTAGGTAGCCTTTAATAAGAAATTCTCAAACCTGTCATCTACATACAACACGAACACAAATCTAATAGCGATATTGTGTGTAGAACTTAGCATTTGACTCATCTAGATCACTACAGCACTATCACATCTAAGCTTAAAACGCTATGATTAATCGAAAAACTCTTACTTCATGTCTAATACACATTCAAGAGCACAGATCGAGTGGCAGAAACGATGTGATGATTGTCAAGCTTCTTCACTCGTATATTTATTAATGTAAGCTACGCTCGCCACAGATAGAAGACAGTTTTGCCATCTAATACTTGAGCATCTTTGAGACTGGTAAAGGGTGGGCGTGGGGTGTCATAAAGGGTTTTACTATATTAATACACACTTACTATAGTTCGATAGAGCGACACACCTATTTCCTAAACTTTTAAGCATATTAGGTCTCCGAGAAAATAGACCTAATGGAACAGCATCCAGCATTGGTTTGTATTTGAATTTTAAGATGGTTTATTTGCTGTATATTTAAGCTAAAAAGATGTATCCACGTAGTTTTACAATACATTCAATGTTTTGTCTCTCTAACATACATAGGGCAAAGCTCTAACTTACATCCAAGAGGTAGTTGGCACACACATTTGTTAGACAGTAGTATCGTATAATGTTCTCTCACGATCAGAGAATCCGGATAGGGCAGTTCCATACGGATTATTCAACAGGATCATCAACTCGAGTTCATACGATACGAAAAGTACACCGAGAAGATGGTACACATTGAGAACTATACTACTAATACTACTAAATATGGCAGGAAAAATATAAATCCTCAACTTTGACTAAAAAACTAGTCTTCGTCCGCCGAGTCCTTTAGATAAGTAATCGATCGAAACTCCGCTAACTCTAAAGTCCAAAGTCATCCAGAGTTTGTGTAAGTCCCACCCGCAGGGAAAAGCTTTTTTCCAAATAGAAAGAGGCATAAGATTTATGGCTCCAGCCAAGATCGAACCAAGGTCGTGACATAGCATCAATCTTGGGAAACTACAAGGAAAAGAAACTTGTCGGGATCTCCTCCAAGCTTTCGGTCAAGCTTTTTGAGAGAGCAGTCGCCGAGGGCAATTCTCGTTCAAAATCGGTATCTTAGCTAACTCAAGTGCAATCTTTTCCTTATTCAGAACAAAACTCTTAATCGTAGGAGCAAATCTTGTGGGCATCAAAAGTAAAGGGCATGCCGCAAAACTAAATGTTGAAGCGCAAATCTTGAAAGATTTGGAAGATCTTCTCCATTTGATTTGAAGCTTTGTCACGGGACTTTTGATCATCACGTCGTGAAGGATATGGAATATTTGGCTTAGGTAAATTCTTCGGAATATCGGATTCCGGAATGGGAGTGGTTTTAGGCAAAGTCTTCGGAACATCGGGTTCCGAAATAGAAATGGGGATAACCGGAAGGTGTGGGGATTAGTAGGCGGAGTATCTTGGTCCTTGAAATAGTTTGGCTCTTTACCCGTTGTACCTCCTCGGTTTCTTTTCTCGTAGTTCCTCACCGCTGCCTTTTAGGAGAAGGATTAGTAGGAATCGAGGGTCCCTCGTAAGCAACACCACTTCGAGTAGTGATTGCTTTCATCTCACCCTTCGGGTTTGGAATGGTATTACTCGGAAGAGTACCCAAAGAAACAACAAAAAAAAAAAAAAGTGTTGAGGCTTGGTTTTGAAACAATCGCACAAATAAATCATTGTTTTGGCAAATTATTTATGAAAAGTGGTTTGTTGATGTCATCCATGACGCTTGTTGAGATTTTATCGTGTTTTGAATTTCATTCTTAAGGTCTCCTTTCAACGAGTTGATTTGATTTTGCATGTTCCTCAACATCTGATCGTTATTCCTCTTGTAATTTCAAAAAACATTTAAAATCTCTTGTTGAACTTGAAACGGTTGGTTTTGAAATCCTTGGTTTTGAAAATTTGGAGCATGATTATTTTTGGATGGCTTGGAAAACGCCTTGATTTCGCTCCCATGAAAATTATTTCCTCCGAAAATTATTCCCTTGAAACTTGATTCGATTAAACCTATTTGACGCATAATGGTTTTGCAGCCGGGATCAAAACCTGGTGGTGCCATATTGATTACTAACGTACGGAGTTATGGAGGGTTACTTGATTGTAAGTTTCCCGTTTAGTCACAAAACACTAGGCTAGATTGTTATTGGTGTCCACACAAATTATACTCAAGAATGGGCATCCTACCACAAGTTACACGAGCAAGATTCCTCAACCAGCTTTATAATTCAGGAGGGCGGGAGTGACAACAATTTTTTAGAAAGCTAACCATCGACAAAGGTCGAAAGTAATCTGGCAAGCTTATTAATTCTCCTCATAGTTTTTAGCTAATAAGTAGGCATTCCATCCTAGAAGCATTTGATCTATTTCATAATAACCGGAACTTTTAATTTATTCTCAATTATGTTTAAAGCCTCTCTAGTCGTCTTACTCAAAAGATTTCCACCCGCCGCAGCATTTAAGGAGTCTTATTCATTCTCGTTTAAACCGTTATAAAAGGTATCAACTTGAGTTAACTCCGTAAATCCGTGATGGGTCAACCTCTAAAGGGCAACACCTTAAATCGTTCTGCCGTACACTGGACAAGCTCTAAGCATTTCCTTAAATCGTTCCCACGCTTCACTAAAAGACTCATCGAATTTTTGGGTAAATCGAGAGATTTTATTCTTTAAGTGAGTCATTTTCGAGGGAGGGAAAAATTGATTCACGAATTTGGTAACGAGATCCTCCCAAGTCAAGATTGAATTAGGAGGTTCTTTCTCGTACCAAGTTTTAGCAGCCCCCTCGAGTGAATATGGAAACATCATTAGCTTAATCACATCGTTTGGCACATTCCTAAATCGTAGAGTCGAGGTAATCCTTTTGAAACTATTAATATGAGCATGAGGATTTTCGTTCTCTAAACCGTGAAACGGGTTCGCTTGAACCAATTGTAACAAATTTGTTTTAATCTCAAAATGATCCGCATTAATTTCTGGTAAAACGATAGCTTCTCCGTACCCTTCCGTGGGTGCACGGGTTCGTTCCGCCATTGGTGTAACGATAGTACGAAGCTCGGGTTCGACTATGTTTGGAGCACGTCCTTTATTTCGACGTCTCGGAATGGTTACGTTTGAATTATTTGGAAAATTGGAATTTCTAGTGCGCATGCACTAAACAAACAAAAATGATAAAAGAAAAGAAAAAAGAAAATATTTTTGTTTACCGAATAATCAACAAACTTAGGGTAACTCTCTTAAGTAAAATAAATTTTACAAAAGAGGTGCGCCTTTTTCGTAAGTGACACAAGACGGTAAAAAAAATTTCTTAGGTTCGGGAACTTATTGATGGATAATACTTCAATTGAAAGTATTATTTGTTGGTGTTCTTTTACCAACTTGGTTAAAATTTTTATTTCTTATATTAATGAATTCACAAGAAAAATCGGAAAATCCGGAAGAGCAAATATTTTTATATTTTTAATTTTTAATTTTTTTTTGTATTTTTGATTTTTCCAAAAGCGTAACTTTCAAAGACGAACGGTTCTCCAAATCACGATCGACAAACTGCAAACGAAGGAATCTTAATCACAAATCCCCGGCAACGGCGCCAAAAATTGGTGTGTAGTTTTAATACGTATAATAATATAACGATAATGAAATTCCTAAACTACCCTTGAGGACAAAGGTAGTAAGAAAATTCACACGAAAATATTCTACGTAAGAAACCGATAAGTGATTGTCGGGTTGTTTCCTAAAGACTTATGAAATTGAGACCTCGTTTTTTATTTGTACAATGACTTAAATTGGTTCGAAGATGATTTTTTTTCCTAAAATCCTAATAGTCAGCAAATAAAGGGACAATTAAACCTAACTACAATAACGGGAAATTAAATTTTAACTAAAAATGCAATTCGGGAATCCTAAACGGTACCTAAATGGTGATCAAAAACTCTAATTTTCCAAAATTAAACCTAAAATGAATTTTTCACTTTTAATATACTCTAATTGACTAAAAAGTAAGTTTAAAGAAAACTAGAACAAAAACGAAATTGAAATGAGCTTAAAAACACGAAAAACGTGAACGGAAACGAATCCCGTTCTTTAAAAATTGAAATTTTGCAATTTTAACCCTACGAAAGCAAAACTAATTTTCCTAGAAACTATATGAATAAAGAAAATTTTCTAAAAAATAATTACATTTTTTGGATTATTTTTCTATTTTTTATGATTTTTTAAAGTTTTTAATAAAAATAAATGTTTAAAAATACTAAACTAAATATAAAAATTCTGGAAAAATTAAAGAAAATAGCTTGAACTAAGAGGGACCTAGGAAAAATAAGCTTGGTTACACAGCTTATCGATTAAACTGTGTAATAAGCTTAAACAGCTTATTAACTAAATATGACTAAAACGTATACAAATAATAAATTTTGTAAATGATCATTTTTAGTTTACGCGATTTAACTTAACGTTTACGGTTTAAGAGCAAACGAGTAAAACCCTAAAAATAAATTGTGAATTTCATAAAGTCATACAATGACCTAAAACACGAGGTGTTATAGTTTGCATTTTTAAAGAGAATAAACAAACTAAATAGAGAAATAAGCTAAACTAGATAATAAGCTATTCTAAATAAGCAACAAAGAACACAAATAAGCAACCTAATAAGCCTGGAATGAGCTTAAGAACTTAGCAGTACTAACTTAGAAGTTAGTACTGCCCGTTAAGCACTTAAGATTGCTTAGCTAACAAATAAGCTTAAATGAGTAAACGACAAAACCAAATAAGCTAAATTGGACCTATACTAACCTAATAAGCTAAAATAAACCTAAATAAGCTAAACTAAACCTAAATAAGCCATAACAATAAGCAGATAAGCTAAAATAAAGGAATAAGCACTTATGTGTAAACTGTTAGCCAAACAGCCCCTTAAGGCACCTTTGAGCTTAATTTTCAATAAGATAAAGAATCCTTATGGACTTTTGGCTTATTACCGTAAGAAGTAAACCTAAAAGACTACTTAAAACAACTTTTTAAAACCATTTTGAGATTCAAAAGCTTAATGAAAAGCCTTGTTATAAACATCTTATACTTAGAATGCACTAGGTATGACTTTGGCTTTTGAAAATGAAAATGCAGGTTTTTAAAGCTAAAAACATATAATCAAATAAACTTTTTAAGCAAAATTAAGACTTAAACTATCTAGATTGGCCTATAAACTAGTTGTGCACAAAATTTCAAAAACTAAATCCAACTTTTACCTAATGAAAATTGAATTTGAAAAAGGAAATTTTAGCAGTTTAAACTGCTGATGCAGTTTGCACCTTTTTATACCAAAACTCAAAATCAACAATTGCAGGCCTAATGACTTGTTTTATAACCTTAAAACAAAAGCAATTTGAGTACTACCAATAACTAGAAGAGACTTAAACTAGATATGCTACTATGAAAGACATGATCAAAGTATTAACTAGAAAACATATGAAAACTTGATTAAACCTACAAGCAACTCTAAATCCTGCTTATATAAACCTATAAATGAGATTTGAAATGAATCTAAAGGATCAAATGACCAATGGCTGTATTAACTCTAGTCAATACTGCCTTAAGCCAAACACCCCTTTTAAACACAAAATCCCATTTTAAGCTTATGATAATGAGATTTAAAGCACACGTATCAATTACCAGATGTTAAACAGCTTATAAAAACCAAAATGAACATTTATAAATAAGCAAACAAGCCAGAAACAATAAGCTACTATCTATGCTATTTTTCTTTTTGGATTTTTAAGACAAATTATGAAAAACTAAGATCTATACTACAAAAGCTAAAAACAGATGATCAAACCTGTTCAATAAGCATAATAAAACAAAATTTAGCACAAATAAGCTAGATCATAAGCAGAATAAGCAACTATTAAGCTAGAAAATTAAGACAGAAAGGAAAAAGGAACTTACAAGTGCCTTAGCTAAACAAAGGCTTATCAATGCTCAAATGAGCTGTCTACAAGCTCTAGCTTATCACAAGGATAAGCTAGTAAAGGTCCCATAAGCTCTTTCAGGTTAAGCTTATCATCCAAAAGCTAAGATCCATATGCATAGGTTTTTAACTGATTTTAGATATTTAAGTAGATTAAAGGACTAATTGAGCTCAAATCTAAGCTTAGAGACTTAGATAAACTTATGTTGAGCTTATAAGATCTTATGTAACAGTAACAAGCTTATTAAACAACATTTGAATAAAAATGAGCTTTTGAAAATAAAGGAGCACAAACAAATTTTATAAAGCAAACTATGATTTTATTGATATTCAAAACAGATTACAAAAGCTTAAAAGGAAATTACATTTTAGATGAAAAATTACATAAGCTACTAAAACTAAAAAAATGCAGAAAAAAGGAGATAATGTGTGTGAGGAGTGAGCTTGTATTTATAGCCTTCAGAGGATGCTTCTAGGTCCTGAGTTTGTTATACGCTCCTATGATCTCGTCCCTTCATTCAAGCCAATCATTGGATCCTAACTTTGAGCCGTTGGATTAAATAAGTAAGCACACGGATTGCCAACGTGGCATTCCGTGTGTCAGGCTCATTGTACTTCTTTTGCACTAACTTTAGTGCAAATTACCAATCATTGGTGTGCTTTCTTTTAGACCCGCGTGTCCTTTCTTGTGGGATTCAACCAATCAAAAGCTCTTGTGACGTATAGCTCTGCCACATCATTCCTTGGCACTTGAATTACTAAGCCACATCATCAATTTCCATTTGCCCTTTGTTTTTGACGCAAGGTAAAATGGAGGAGATGATGAATAGTAAAAAGGGTTCGCGCCTTTTTAACCGTTTAGAAGGAGAGTTTGACTGGGGGTGTGAGGGTTGACTTGGGCCCGGGTTTTTATTAAAAGGATTGGGCCGGGTTTGTTTTTTTGGGTTTTTATAAAAGAGATAACGAGTGTTAACTCTTTATATATTAAAGAGTTAACACCGTTAGGGCTTAGGGACCATTTTTGCAATTTGGTTTAACATTAAGGAAAATTTGGGTAATTTGAGGGTTTTTGTCTTCTTGTAGTTGACCAATGTTGACCAATGGTTGACTTTGGTTGACCTTGAAAGCATTCTCCCGGCTCTTGTACACTCTATCCGTTCCCGTGTCCGTGTTTGTCCGGTTTTGACCATTTTCTTGCGATTTTTGCTATATCCGTACCTACACAATCACAAAGACAAAACAAGCAATATACAAGCATTTTAAACACAATTTTGTCTTTTATGGGTCATTTTTGATATAAAACGGATATGTGTTTTCACACATATCACCTGACCAAACCCTAATT
The DNA here is from genome assembly GCA_026074375.1 of Tanacetum coccineum. Taxonomy (NCBI): domain Eukaryota; kingdom Viridiplantae; phylum Streptophyta; class Magnoliopsida; order Asterales; family Asteraceae; genus Tanacetum; species Tanacetum coccineum. Next base: position 1,365 of record BQNB010126499.1, on the reverse strand, counting down.
TTTAAAGCTTCCAAATTGATTGTCTCTTACAATCAGTTTTTATAATTGATTGGTGTAAAAGGTTCGTACTACTTTATTCTTCTTGGCCCCATGCTTAATTTGTTTGTTTATAAGGTTTATACATGCATATCGATTAGGGTTTATATGATATAAATGTGTATTTTTTTTACAGGATGGTACCATCTGGTTCAGATGCATTATACTTTAATGTTCACCACGATGGTGTGTTTGTTTTAAACCCACTTAGGTATGAACACGGCTTAGTTTATGATTGGAAGTTGTATAAGAATAAGAAAATAGACTATAAGACTTTATGTGAGTTTCTTAAGGAAAGACAGACCATGCAGGCTTTACTGCTTTGTATTTCTGCTTACCAACATGCAACTTAGAAGTAGGATTGAAAATTATAGAAAGAGATTCTGATGTAGCTGAAATGTATGACTTTGCAATTCATATGGGAAGTTAGACATGTTCATGAGTCACATTTACCAAAACTTAGCTGAATTTTATTTTCAAAACCTTAACATGGAAGAATTTGGGGATGAGGCTACATATAGGTTGAGAATTCATGAAATTATGGTCAAAGATGCTTCCAATATGTCTTACGATGAGCTTGTGTCATGGGCTGAAAAAGAGGCGGAAATGCAAACCCCTAAAAAGAAAGTAGTAACCCCTAAAAAGAAAGTAGTGGAGCATGTGATAGATTATGTAGACATCCCTCTTATGAATCTAGTTGAAAGCCCAAAGCTTAAGCGTAAATTATTGGGTAGAAACAGCCCAAGCCCTATTGCTAAGCGTAAGTTAATGGGTAAAGTCACCAGCCCAACTAGTTATGTTGTTAATAAGGGTAGAAGTGTTCTAAATGAAGGCAATACAGTTAAGAAATCTACGGATAAGGGTAAAAGTACAATGGATGAGGATGCAAGTACAGTTAAGAAAACCGTGGAGAAGGGTAAAAGTACAATGGTTGAGGATGCAAATACAGTTAAGAAAGTCGTGGACAAAGGTAAAGGTAAAATGGTTGAAGAAGAACGTCCTGTTCGTAGACCCGTGCGTAGGAATAATGGTATTGTGATTGAAGACAATGTTAACCCATTTGTTGAAAACGATACAGATAGTGAAAGTGATTATGCACAAGGTATTAACTATAGTTTGTATAGAGATAGTGACAGTGACAGTGAATATTCTGATAAGTCAGTAGACTATTTATCCGAAGGTAAAGATGAGCTAATAGAACTTAGGAAGCGAAAGACTGAAGCAAAGAATGCACCTAAGGTTCATAAGCAACAAACTGAAGCTGCAAAGGAAGGTACTTCTAGTGGAGTCCGACAAAAGAATCAATATGTTGTTGGTGATAATGAAACT
>BQNB010126498.1:5020-19593 GCA_026074375.1 Tanacetum coccineum | reverse complement strand
ATATATATATATATATAAGAGAAGGAATGACACATATTATTTCACTTGGCATCCCACTGCCATGTCATAATGCTTAGTCATCCTTCAATCCATGTCATCAATAATTATTTAAGAAATTTTATAATTAATGCATAAATTATTTTACAAATTTAGAAATTTTTGAAATTTATTTTAATTTTTTAATATTTGATGCATAATTATTTTAGAAAATTTTGGTTTTTTTATTTTTTTATAAAAATAATGTCCATTGCAAGATTTGAACCTGGGTCTGCTAATTCAGAAATAAGCATCTCAACCAATGTAGCAAGCCAGAAGTTGTGATATACAATGAAAATCAAATATCTTATGCTTTTAAAAAAATACCATTTAAATTTGGAAAATATATTAATAATTGTACATTATTTATAGAAGATATGAATCTAAAAAAAAGATGCGTATATTTCATTATCCGTCTCATTAGATAATACATATATTTTGAATCACTAACATAGAAAAGATAATACATATTGATATTGTACATTATATGTTTCATTAGATAATACATATAATTTGAATCACTAAAAGATCCGGAGATGAACACCACGCATCTCGCTCATTCTTGAACCACATATGAGTGTTTTTTATATTTAGTTTAATGGTTGTGTTAGGTCATTCTAATAGGGATTTACAAAAAAAGTTTGCGTCAGTTCGATGTTGGAATTTTTTATATTTGTATTATTTATTCATATGGTTCGATTAGAATATTGCTACGTTGCAGTTGGTTGTGTTTTATAGTCTTAGTGTATGTATATGTTTGTTTGTTGGTGGATATTGTATATAAGATAAGCAAATTTATTCTGTAAGCTATGCAAGGATGCACAAAAAAAACATAGTATGAAACAACACGCCTCTTTTTCACAAAACCCTAATAATGAACTGTGTTATTTTTTTCAGATTGTGTATACATATATTGGTTTCGTTTTTTGCAGGTTGGTCATCTTTTTTGTTTTGTTTAAAGGTATATGCTTTTTCTCAAAACGCTAATGAAACTTTGGTTGTGTTATTTTTTTTATTTTTTGCATGCATATGTTGGTTTCTTTATTTGCAGGTTGGTCATCTTCTTTGTGGTGTTTAAAAGTATATGTTTTTTCTCAAAACCGTAATGAAACTTTGTTTGTCACGTATGATAATTACTCTATCAAGCAGGTTCCTCCCTGACAAGTGACAGTAATGGATCATAATGATAAAATGTGTTATATTTTTCAGATTGTGTATGTAAGTATTAATTATTTTTATATTGATAGTTTCTTTTTAATATATAATTCTATTACCTATATATCTGTTGAAAGTATGGATGCATGTTTTTTTTAAAGGGAGCAACCAGCTATGAAACGATCTTTAAAGTTATCAGAGGGTAGCCAGTTTTTAGTAATAATCCTTAACTTAAGAAACATAATGTGAATCATTTAATTTTCATTGTGAGTTTTCTTCTTAAAAGAAGTAACCATGATAAGTGTTCGTCTTTTTTTTCAAATTTACTCTTTATCAAATTTTCTAATTTACTCTTTTTCTATTCGGCAGAGATGTTCTAAACGTGCTTGGTTGTATGCTAGAACTAGCTACGGTTAGTTTTTTTATCAATCTTTCACACTGTGCTAAAGTTTTCTCACATTTACGCCTTAATATATAACATTGTGATGCAATAGATTTATATATTTTGAGGCAGTAAAATAATATTGCTGATGCAATAGATTTATACATTGTGATGCAGTAGTTTTATACATTATGATGCAGTAGATTATTCATTCTAATGTAGTAGATAACATTGTAATGCAGTGGATTTATACACTATGATGTAGTAGATTTATAACAATGAGTTTTATAAATACTTAAAAGGAAAATTTAAGTACTAGCAGGGATTCATATGTAATTTAATTTGAAATGTACTTAATGCATGAAACATAACAATTTGAAGCACATAAGATTTTAGGTACATCATTCAAAAGTAATGCAATAGCAATAAAACATTATTTTTAACAATCCACAAGTATTATTCAAGAATCCTTATTGCACATCCAGTAATCCTTTGATGCAATCTGTCTTTCTGTATACTCCTCATCAGCAACTCTTTTAACAGTATTCTTCTTTTTTGTTGCAGCAAGTTCTTCATCCAAATTCCTTTTGTTTTCTGATCCTATATATCATATATAACAGATGTGTCGGCAAAGAAAACCATATGCCTCGTAGTGCTTACAGCTACATTCAACTTCCAATTCAGATTTACAGAAATCAACCTGCAAAATATTTAAAACAAAATCATTCAGCATGACAATACAAAAATGTACTGCATGACAGTATAAAATCTACTGCATGCAATAGATTTATACATTGTGATGCAGTAGTTTTATACATTATGATGCAGCAGATTATTCATTCTAATGCATAGATAACATTGTAATGCAGTGGATTTATACACTATGATGCAGTAGATTTATAACATTGAGTTTTATTAATACTTAAAAGGAAAATTGAAGTACTAGCAGGGATTCATATGTAATTCAATTATAAATGTAATTAATGCATGAAACATAACAATTTGAACCACATAAGATTTTAGGTACATCATTCAAAAGTAATGCAATAGCAATAAAACATTGTTTTAACAATCCACAAGTATTATCCAAGAATCCTTATTACGCATTCAGCAATCCTTTGATGCAATCCGTCTTTCTGTATACTCCTCATCAGCAACTCTTTTAACAGTATTCTTCTTTTTTGTTGCAGCAAGTTCTTCATCCAAATTCCTTTTGTTTTCTGATCCTATATATCCTATATAACAGATGTGCCGGCAAAGAAGACCATATGCCTCGTAGTGCTTACAGCTACATTCAACTTCCAATTCAGATTTACAGAAATCAACCTGCAAAATATTTAAAAGAAAATCATTCAGCATGACAATACAAAAACGTACTGCATGACAGTATAAAATCTACTGCATGACAGTACAAAACCTACTGCATGACAGTATAAAACCTACTGCATTAAGCATTAAAAAAACACACAGAAACTCTAGTAAAGTATATAAACAAATCAAATGAGCTATTAGCAACACATATTGCACCATAAAATTAGCTATACATCGATTCGTTATTAACCGAAACTATCGTGATCAACAACAATATCAACATATAATCACTAACATATCGATATCGTCATCAACGGAACATAAAAAACACACCTGAATAAATCTCAATTGTCACCAACGGAACACTCCAAACAACGTATAACAAACTCCAACGACTTCTCCATGACCGCAACAACAATCGATTCCACTTGCTCGACTACAAAACCAAAACACACATTAAAAACTCCATAAAACACACACAACTATAATAATAAAAATATATAAATAAAACTGTACCAATAACGGATCGAGTTAACGAAACAATAGCATAAGCAACAGAATCAATGAATTGAATTTGAGTATTTGTTAGCCTTAATTTATCATGAGTATCACATGCCTAAACATCATATAACAGTTAGTTGAAAACAGTAACACTAAACAAAAACCTACTGCATTTCAGCTCGAATTCTAGTGCATCACACATACAACCAAGCAAACAAACACATGTAGGCACATAAAACAACCTACGCTTAGCCTACTTCATCCTTACACGTGACAACTCAATATCTACTGCATCTTGGTTCAAAATCCATCGCACATACAACCGAGCATATTAGCACACTTACAAACATAACTAATGCATCACAGTTCAAAACTAGTGCATCACAGTTATAGAAAATCATGTAGACATTTTATCAAACACCTGGTGTGCAGGTATCATATACATGTTTTTCATCTAGTTTATTTTCATCAAACACATACTGAATGAATGTTTTAAATCAACTAAATACACAAGCAATCAACAAAAACATATTAACTAATTACAATCAAATATTCGAATCAACATAAAGTAAACTAACAAAAAATATAGAAAATAACATATTAAGATCTTACTATTCGTTAGTGATAATAATTCGTTGATGCTTTTTCAATGATAATGAATACTCGTTGTTGATTAATAAGTAAATCGACATCTTCTTTGATCGGTTGTTAACGATTGAATGGAGTGAAACTACGATGGTTAATGGCAGTAGATAAGGTGGGGATTGGTGATGAAAAACGATGGTGAACGGTGGTTGTCGATCGATGGAGAGAAGGTGGTGAGACGGTGGTGCGACGAAAGAGACGGTGGAGAATCGAGAGAGAAAGTGAAGAGTTGGGAGAGTCGGTATAAAATTTATCTGAGATGGGAACAAAAAGTGAAAAAAAATAAAAGAAAAAACTATATATAACCCTAATGTAAATTGACTACTATACCCCTCCTTATTAAAAAAAGAAGGGGTGGGAAGGGGACACATGGCAGCCTCTGGTGTCATCTTACCCTTTTTATTATAAAATCTTTTTTATTTTACCCCAACTATATATATATATATTCTAGTTAAAGTAGTGTAGTATCTTATAATTGTTAAAATGAAAAGTGTTTTGGACCACTGGATCTATTATTTTGATTAAGATGACATAAATGTCATTAAATGAAAATAAAAAATAGAATTAATTATTTTTGTATAGCATTAAGGGTATTTTGGGTAATCCTATTTGATTAAATAATGTTACAAATACGTCTTTATTGCCTCCATAACTCTTATTGTAACTCCTCCTCATAAATTATCCTTTGACAAAATGTTTAATATGTTTCACGTAATGTATTTAAATGACCATTAGTAACCGTTAGACGTTTATAACATACTAAATCGTCCCATAACTCTATTGTAACTCCTCCTCATAAATTATCCTTTGACTAAATATGTATTACACTAACACCCCATCATCAATCATTAATATCATCTAACACAACGATAGATCCACACCGTTTCGGGTGTACGGTGTTCGTGGTGTGCTGAGTGTGTGGTGAGAACGATGTCGGTGGTGTACGATTCGGTGTAAAACAGTGTTCATAAGGGTGTATGGCAGTCGTGGTTTTAATTGCAAGGGGGGGGGGACGATCGTGGTGTACGAGTCGGTGGTGTACGAGTTCGTGGTGTACAAGTTCGTGGTGTACAAGTCGGTGGTGTACGAGTTCGTGGTGTACGAGACGGTGGTGTACGAGTCGGTGGTGTGCGAGTCGGTGGTGTGCGAGTCGGTGTTGTGCGAGTCGGTGTTGTGCGAGTCAATGGTGTAAGCGTTACATCTGTGTGAGGTTTGTAGGGACACAACAGCGTATGAATACGAGTCAATGGTGTACGGAGTTCGTGGTGATTGAAGTTTTGTGTCAATCAAATAAATAGATATAAGATGTATGTGCAAGAATTAGACACGAGAGAAAGGAATCTCTATGCAATGTAAATGTGAGAGGGAGAGAGTCTCTCTATTATTGGAGAGAGAAGTAAATTAAATTCTTTAAAAATCTCTATATAGGATTGTGAGAGATGGATTGAGGGGGATCTGTGTGGTAAGAAGTTATTATATGTGTTAAAAAGAAGATACGGTTTTATATTGTGGAGCGTGAGATTAAAATTTGGGAAAATGGTTGTTGATGAGGTATGGTTGTAGAGTTTTGAATAGGGGACAGTTCTGCGTCTAATAAAGTTAAAAACGTTACACAAAATGGGGCATTAATCTTGCAATTAAATTTGAGTTTATTTACTAAATTGTCCTTTGACTAGATATTTATTACACTAACAACATTCATCCACCATTAATATCATCTAACATTAATCAATAGATCCAATGGTTCATATTACTTCTTATTTTAACAATTTTAAGAAGCTACACCACATTAACCCCCTATATATATAAAAAAGCACAGTAACACCCTTTTTTAAATAAAATATTCCCCATGCACGCATTTTGAGGAATTTATTATATATATTTTTAAAACGCACCCTGAACTTTAACCTATTTACGACTTTTTTATATAACAAACTTTATTTATCAAATATAGAGCGCATATCTACCGATTCATTCGGAAAAAAATGTCATTGAAAAGATCGTCGAATTGCGAACAAAACGAGCCCAATATTGCATTGTCACGGCATTAGACATGCCGTACAATTTTATAAAAAAATGCCTTTAAATATTTATATATAAATCAATTATATATATATATATATATATATATATTTAAAAAACTGAATTTCCAAAACACACCCTGAACTTTAACCTATTTACGTTTTTCTTTCATATTTTTTAAATCTCAATTTTTAAAACGCACCCTTAACTTTCATCTACTTACGACTTTTCAATAAAATAAACTTTATTCGTCAATTACGGAGCGCATATCTATCGATTCATTCGGAAAAAAATTCGCTTAAAAGATCGTCGAATTGCGAACAAAACGAGCCCAATATTGCAATGGTTTTGACATGCGTACGATTTTATAAAAATATTGAAGTTTAAAATATATTTTAAAATGTTTACGGAAATAGTCTTTAGGGTTATCGGTTTGTTGCAAGGTGAGTCCCAATCGCTGAAAAATAGTATTTGGCATTATCGGCCCGCTGCAAAAATAGTCTCGCGCGCTCCGCGATAGCGCGCGGGTGACAAACCTCGTTTTAAATAAATGCTGATCTTAATTAAAACTGATTTTATAAACTTGTAACATTTTTAGTTGGGTTATTATACACGAAAATTCGCGTACGTTACTAAAGTTCAATTTTGTTCATCAGTTACCCATGGTATGCGTTTACCGTAGGTTAATTACGATAGTGAGTCTTTTACTCGACAACTTATAAGAGCACATGGTAAAATCCTATGTGGATTTTCCAATTTTTTATTCCTTTTGTTTAATATTTAACGTATCCATATTTTAATAACTGATCAATCTCAATTCATTTTATTTACTAATCCCAATTCTTATTCCTATCAAACCATAAACTCATTTCTCTTTATGCCACAAATAACAATTCATCTAATATCTTAAAATTGACTTCACTTTAAGGTTGTCATCAAGGTAATTTTTGCTCCCTAATTATTCATTTCAATGGTTAATGAACTCTGAATAATGGTTTAAATATTAGGGTTTTGTAAAAAAAATTTAGAGTTTTTTAAATTAACACTTTTTATTTAATTATCTTGTTTCAGATGAAATCTTCTTCATCGCCTTTCACTTATCTCATAAAATTTCATCGTAGTGGTGTATTTGTAAGGGATTCGTTTTCTGATGACTGAGATTTTAACTGAGCTTCCAAATGTGAATCTGGTTGCATTGAACTTTTTGGTTTTGTCTAAACTTTTAGTTAGTGAATGTTTAAGTGATATCAAACAATTTTTTTTATCTTGTTCCTATAGTTAGGTTTGGGAACCTTAAAAAATGATGATGACTTAAAGCAATGTGTTGAATTAGGTGCTAAAAATGGTAATGTCTTAGATATATATGTGTCTCACTTTGTGTTTGATTTACATGATGCCACTTTTACTAGTCAACAAGATGTAGGCAATGTAGAACAAAAAGATGATAGTGACAATGATTTAGAGGGTGATTATAATATATTTTAGTATGATAGTGAACGTGAAGACGTTGACACTGAATCAGTTGATCATTTATCTAATGGTGAAGAAGAAGTTTTTGATGTTAGGACTAGGAAACCAGACCTTGCACCTAAACCAAAAAGAAAAAAAAATGTTTGATGCTAACTTTCTGAGTAGGATATACAATGGGTTACTTAGGAAAGAATATTCCAAAAAGATGTCGTTTAAAGTGATAAAGATGAACCTCTAGGATGATATCACGTATGGCTAATCCATGACCCAAATATCAAAATGGAAGTTAGCATGAGACATCTTTTTCACACAGTGAATGGTATGATCTCACTGACATGCAACTAAAAAGAATCATTGGCATTTTATCTTTGGCTACTTGGTTACTAAAATTACCACTAATCTTCTAACTTCAGTAAATAACCCTAGAAACACTTGTGCGCTAAATGTTGACGAGCGAATGAGACACGAGTGATATGAATGTCCATTCAGCGCTTGTTGAGTAGGCTGCACTATTGCGAGATGACACAAAAAGAAAAGACTCTTTCAAATAAAGAAATTAAATGACGAGCATGCTTGTTCTAGGACTTATGAATATGGTATCTTAATCACAAGTAATTGGATTGCTAGAAACTATGCAAAAAAGATAATGATCAATCCTTGTATCAAAGTTAAGGAGATAATTGATTTAATTGTAAAAAAATATAAATGCAAGGTTAATATTAGTCAAGCTAGAAGGAGAAAGGAGGAAGCTTTAAAGCAATATGAGACTTGTTTAGAGGATCATTATGGAATGTTGTGGACATATGCTTATGAGATACTTAATTCTGATCCAAGTTCAACTTGTAAGGATAATGTTGGATTAATTCCTGAAGGTAATACACTTTAATAGGTTTCTTCATGTTTGGCTTTAAGGGTGTTAAAGTAAGTGTTTGTTACAGGATGTGGAGAGGTCATAGGTATTGATGGTGTAGTTTCTTCTTGTAACATATGCAAAAGAAAAATTTTTGTCAGAGTAGGGAGAGAGGAATCATAAGATATATCATAATTGCTTGGTGTTGTTAATTGGAAATAAGGAGAATTAGAGCTGGTTCATGCAATGTTTGATGAATGACTTGGGATTAGTATATGGTGAAGGGCTTAATATCATTTCTGATCAACATAAGGTACAACATTTTAATTTTACTGTCATAATACTTGATTATTGTTTATGTATTTTAACTTGTACATATATCAGGTATGTATTATGCAGCTGGGCAAACGAGTTAGGCCTTATGGCTGAGCATTAGTGTTGAGCTATAAAAATCAAAAACCCAAAAAAACCAAACTAAAAACCAAACTGAAATAATCGGCTGAAACTAAAAACCAACGATACGGTCTTTACTTTTTAAAAAACATAAAATTCAGCTCGGTTTTGGTTTTCGTCCAAAAACTGAACCGTAAAAACCGAACCGAACCGAACTAGTTTCTTATAATAATATATAATTAATATAATATAAATAAATAATTAAATAAATCAATATATGCATATTCATTTTTGTGAGTGAAATTATAATATATTTATCTTAACATTTATATGTTTGTTTGTCGTGTACGTGCGTTTACTTGACAATATATCAATACATATGTGACAATGATCATACTATGTGTATGTTCACTTGCATGTGTGTGTGTCTCGTGTATATGTGTGTAATTGTATAAATTTAGAGGAAACATTATTAGGCTTAGATTGAAAAAAAGTAAAGAATAATAACCAATTTCGACGTAAAACAAGTTTGTTTGTATAAATTGATCACACCAAAATATTTACGGTTACAAACCGGAAAAACCAAAAAACCGAACTGCCAAAAATAGAATGGTTTCTGTTTTTGGTTTTATAAAAACCAAATATTTTGGTTCAGTTTCAGTTTTAGCCAAAATCGACCCAAACCGAACCATGCACACCCCTACTGAGCATAGACAATGTGCTAGACACATATATGCTAACTTCAAAAAGAAATACACTGGGGTGCAATACATGAATCTGTTTTGAAAAGCAGCAAAGGCAACATATCCCACAAAATTTGAACAAGTGATGAAACAACTACAAAGTATCAACAAGGATGCACGCAAACACCTTATTGATATGCATCCTGAAACTTGAAGTAGAGCATTTTTCACTACTGATAAGACTTGTGATAATATGGAGAATGGGATTTCTGAATGTTTCAATGCATTTATAGTAGATTTGAGAAAAGCGTGTCGAAGTAATATATAGTATTTCCCATAGGATCAAATATTCACTTGAGGACAAGTGAAAATCTATCTTCCAGAGTAGTATCCACGGCGAGAATTGAATTTGAGATTTACGTCAATGTTTTTCGTTTGATGCTTGATTATCTTTTGGTATTTATACTATTGAAAATAATAAAGCAAAGCAAATAGATCTAAAACGGATATGCTTGTCAAGTGAGATGTTCGGATCCTTAAGTGTGTAAGTAAGTTTCTTATCGATGAATCAACACCCATCTAAATAACTACTCGTATTTTCTCATAACGTTGGTTTATTTTGAAAACAATTTCTTATAAAGGTATTAATTACTAGATTTGATGTTTGATTATTTCTCCAGATTTTGCCCTTCGAAATAATCAAATAAGAAATCTAAATAATCCGAAGACTATTAATCAATAATCCCTTTTTAAATCCACACTTATTTCACTAATCACAATCACTTAACAAGCATAAATAAACTACTCACTAAGCATACTAACTAAGCTAACAATAATCATAGCAAACATAAGCATTTTAAACAAATTAAAGTAAATCCACTAAGTAAAGAGAAAGGAAGGAAAGAATAACCCGATTGAAGAAAATAGAGACGAATTTAAACCACCTGATCTTATAAACTTAATTAAACATTAAAGTTTATAACTTTATTAGATTCTAAATAACTATTTAGCTAGTAAAGTTTTGAGCTTTATTCACTAATTAGCTAAGTAAAATCTTAAAAAGCTTAGAACTTTAGAAGTAAAATAAGCTTATAAGACCCATAAGCTCCTCGCTTAAGTGTTGGATCGATTTCATGAACATTAAAACAAACAAGGTTAAAGTGCACTATATAACAATAAGCTATTAAGACGAAATAAGCTAGATCTAGGAGTAAATAAAACTAGTTTATAAAAAGCTTTAAGATTTAGAAAAAATAAGCTATTTAAAGATGAAAACTTTAGATCTAAATCCACCCGAAACCTAGGTGTTCTACTCCGAAAAGTGAATGGGAATCAGGTATAATTAAGGATTTAGATCTAATAAAAATATGTTAGTGCAAATATTATGATATTTAAACAAAACAAGTCCTTTGGTTTTAATAATGACAAACAAGTAACTTGTAATACATAACGTAAAATGTGCAAGTTACCAGCAGGTAAATCCACAACTCATCAACTGCACGACTATACAATCATCCTAATATACCCCATCCCCGAAACGAGCTTAGTCTACTCATCATTCAACAAAGTAATATGAATAACTTTTTGTTAAAATTTCATTAAACGATCAACCCATGTTTTAACAAACCAATTCAAAATGACATACCACGAAGTCATTAATCACATAAGAGCAATAGGCTTAAACGAAACCTAATATATCTAACTAAACTAGAATAAGATTCCTTTCTTCTACAGTAAAAGCAATCTCCCATATTAAGGCAAAACCAATCATAAGGAAAAACAACAACATGCGTACAAGAGCCATAGATAGATCAAAGAGATGTACAGCGAATAATAGGGAAATACACTGACAAAACTACAATTATTCTTGTTTAAGAAAAACCATTTTTGGAACTAAATCTTACAAGATCTTGTCCATATCATGCATATCTTAAACCATTTAATGTTAAGCTTGATTTTCCTTCTAGAATAAAATCTAATCAGATTTTATAAGTACATTAAGGAACAATGCAAAAGATTTAAAAATATTTTTAACAATTTTAAAATTGACCGTGCACCCACGGATCCACCAACCCCTGACTCCCCCCTTATTGGGGGCCAAAAAAACCCTGGATCCGTAGCACCTTGATGGCCAAGTTTTGGGTTTTTTATAAATACCACCCATTTGCTTAGTTTTTCACCCAAGCTTTTCACAACCTTTCTTCCACATTATTACACACATTTAGGATCATTATAAACAAGTTTTTATAATGTAAAAACACAATTAATCATATCATCAAAACCCCAATAACCCTTGATCATAATGCTTCTAACTTTCATTTGTTGCAAGCATGATTCTACATGATCCTCCATTCAAGCAAGCTTAGAGATCTTGCCATCATCATCCACCACATACCTACATATATGAAGATCTATCACAACAAGCCAAGAGACTTGTCATCTTCATCAACAACATCATGCTTAGTGATCTTGATGTTTTAGATTAGGCTTTTACATCCAATTGACAATTATGTCTTGGATCATCATTATACACATTTGTGTATCAATCATTATACAACAAACTAGATGTTAGGTGGTTTATGTGTTTAGGCCATAAAACACAAGGTTTGTTATGTTGGGCCATAAAACATAACGGGTTTGGTTGTACCCGAAGAAGGACTCGGTATTTAGCTTAGTACCGGATAAAGTATAAGCGACGTTAGGTTGGTTCTACCTCGAAGTAGGACTCGGTATTTAGCTTAGTACCGGATAAAGTGTAAGCGACGTTAGGTTGGTTCTACCTCGAAGTAGGACTCGGTATTTAGCTTAGTACCGGATAAAGTGTAAGCGACGTTGTGTGGTTTTCTCCGCCTTAAAGGAGCTTGTTGATTTAGTGAAGTAACTCTCGAGTTGGGTACTCGAGGAGTGGAGTAGGGCGAAGAGGAGCTTCGTAGCCGAACCACTATAAATCACCGTGTCCGGTTTGCACTTTCTTTTACATATCGCTTTACATTTATATTTGCCTTTATCGCTTTATGTTTATGTTTGCATTGCATCTATGTTTGTGTTGCATATTGTATTGTGGTGATATGCTTTGTTTGATGTTATTTATTATAGTTGTTGTAGTATAAACTTGATTGGTTGTTTGATACAAAAGTCTTAAGTTTATAATGGAAATGTATTCACCCCCCCCCTCTACGATTTCACAAAATAAGCTCGAATAAAAATAAGCAATCAAAATAAGCACTCAAAATAAGCTATAAAAGCTTATTCAAAAATACTTAAAACCGAAAACAATATAAAATAAGCTAGTTTAAATAAGCTATGGAAGTAGCTTATTAGAATATAAGCTTAAGAGATCGGATCTAAAAATAAGCTATAAGAGAGAGCTTATTTGGAGATAAGCAAAAGAGAAGGAGTAGAAGAATAAGCATGAAAAATAAGCATTAATAAAAACCAACCTTAACCAAAAGCATCTTCATTAAATAATAAGCCCAAAAGTACAAATAAGCTAAAACCAATAAGCTTTAAAAGCTTTTACAATAATCCCAAAATAAGCTAAACTATTCTACTCCTACTCCTAAAACTACTATGTGAAAATAAACTAAAACTACACATACTCTACTCGTCTCAAATGAGCAGCTAGGTCCTCTATTTAAAGCCCACCAAGAGTTGGGGGTATTCTCGTCATTTGACCCTCCTAGCCTCCCGATTAATTGCTCATGATTGGCCAATGATTGCTTGGGAGTCCGAACCTGGTACCTCATCATTGACAGCCTGTTATTCCCCAGATCCGCCAATCAAATCGTGACACGTGTGCTTCCAGAAGAATTGTTAACCGAGCCAATGATTGGCTCAGGATCCTAGCCTGCCACCTCGTACACATACCTGCACACCTGACCACCTTGGGATCCTTACCTCGAACCTGACCTGGTACCTGCAACAATCAGATAAGAATGCCACGTGTCACCACCTAAGTGGTGCCACGTGACCTGTCAACTATCCCCAGCGCCATCAATGGAGCCACCGTCGGAGCCACCGATCAACGGTGGCCAACGACAGTCAACGACGGTGGACCGTCGTAAACCAACGCCGGATCACCACCGAACCACCGGTCAACAGTCGGTCAACCACCACCGGACCACCGGTCAATCACCAGTTAATGGTGGTCAACCGCCGGTCAACAATGGCCAACGGACCGGGTCTGGATCAGGTCGGTCAGGAGACAGGTCGGGTCGCCACGTGGCACCACCTGAGTAGGCCACGTGGCAAGCGAGGAATAAACCTCACCTAAGCTCGGCCCAAGACTCGAACGCATGACCTCAAGGTCAAGTGCTCAAGCCATAACCACACAACCAGCTGCGCTGGTGCATAGTTACATAATATACTTGCAACATTAATCTTTTAAGTTCTATTTAATTTGGTCCAGGTTCATTTATTAATAAGGGTTCAAACAAAACGTGACAGGGTTCAAATAAGAAAGGTCCAAAGGGCGAGTAAGGTACCGATAGATTCGTAATTTCGTGCTCTTTCCAACGGAGTGCTCGGGGAATATTTTTGGGTTCGTTTGAATCTTGATAAATGTGAAAATGTCGTCGAAACTTACCCGAAAATTACCGTTTTTGCTTTGTTTTCGATCCTTTGTACCTGTATGACATAATAACGCAAACCAAATATATTTGCAATATAATTACTCATATTTTATGGTTATTAGTCCATTTTATAGTGTTTTTTGGGGCTAAAATGATGTGTGTTTAAGCACACATCATAGATGTAAGAAGAAAACCTATCATAAACATGCTAGGAGACATCAGGGTTTTATGTATGGAAAGATTACAAAAGATGAGGGAGAAGCATATTAAGTGGAATGATGATATCTGTCCACACATCATAAAAAAGCTTGAATTGTTGAAGGATCTTCATTGGTAAATCCATACTGTCTATTTACTTATTAACATACAATGTTTAGATTTTTACTTACACCATCATTTTAATTACTTATAGAAATTTGAAAGTCATTCCCAGTGGTGAGAGTAGGTATGAAATCAAAAATGGTTATGAAGGGTTCAAGGTAGATGAAAGATTAAGAACTTTCAGTTGTAGGAGTTGGCAATTATCTGGTAATCCATGTAAACAGGGTATAGCA
>BQNB010126497.1:2676-14823 GCA_026074375.1 Tanacetum coccineum | reverse complement strand
AATAAGGCCGACCGGGTTTGCTCGTTGTTTTAGTTTTGGTGTTTTGGAATAAGGTTTTGTTAGATATTTTGTAATCTCTAGCTTCTCGCTTATCTCAATATAAACTTTTTGTTCTGCAAAGGCCGACCCGGTTTTGCTACCCGGCCGTCAACCCTGTTTAAAAATATACGAAAATTGTTGCGAAATATCTTGTGATAAACAGTCAAGGAACCTTCGAACTATTGATAAAACAAACGTAGACAACAGAAATTCGACCTTTATAGTGTCCTATTTTTGGATGTTGAAGTGGTCTAAACTTCTATATTTACTCACGTATAAAGGTTAGCTTACCTAAAAGAAAATATATCCACTTATTCTCTTATTTACTAAAAAGCCAATGTTCACACTAATTTATAGAAAGTTGGTTTCTTCCTTTCTTTGTAAAATATCAGTCTAAAATCCAGCTAGGTATTCTATTTTGGGTCCATTAACTCGTGTATCTGGGGCGAGAATTGCATAGCCCATTAAAGTCCAATAGCCAGCTATCGATCAAAAGATCAATTAAAAAACTCTTATCCAAACACTATACGCTTAAGAGTGAGGGGATCAGTGATGTGGTTGCTTAGCGCCATTGAACAGCGCGAGTTTTGCCAATGGCGCACCGTTCCGGTGCTTGCGCTTTTCGTCCTCGCGCCGTTTTAACCAGCCCACGCGGTTCATGCTTTTTTTTTTAATTTTTTTTAAAGTAGCCGTTATAGCCGTTGGGAGGAGCGGTTTTGTTTAAAAAAGTAGCCGTTCATAGTGGGGAGAACGATGACGATTGGATGACGAGGGTGGAAATATTGTTTAAAACCCACACGAATGTGGATTTTAAGCACAAGAACGCTTGCCTTTTTTTGAAAGACAAGCACAAGTGGAAAAACCCCGAATCGACATTGGCAAGAAGAAATCGTCTTCGGGTTACAACGAATTTCAAAAGTCAACGTTCCGGTTCTAACTCGACCGCTAGCTCCGGTTCTAACTTGTGATAACCGGTAACTTTTCTGAAATTTAGTATTTTTAAAATATTATAATTATATATCTGTGTTTTTCGATCTTGTCAGTTCTCTCGGAGAAAACTGAGAAGTTGACTTTGGTTGACTTCTTTTGCGTAAAGCGGTTACAGTTTAACCGAGTATTGAGAGTCTTGATTTTCTTAAATGATTCACTTTTGATTCATTTTATCCGTATCGAAGTAACTATGTTATCGTTTTAACGCTTACCGGGAAGATTTCCTGCGATCAGCGAAAAACGTCACGCAACGCGTACCGGCACGACAGTGAATTTAAGTATGTCTAGTTATCTTAGAGTGAACTTACTAAATTATTTTAATAAGTTATCCATGATTCTTGCTAAGCGTTTGGCTTAAAACGCGAATTTTTAGAGTCTCGTTCGGAAACTAGTCAGAAAAAAGGAAAACTGCGCAAGTTTAACTTTTAAGTGAAAGAACGATTTAAAATCTATTCTTAGTCGATCTTAAGTCATCTTAACGCGTTTTAGTAAAACGTGAGTCATTTCGTGAGCATTCGGTTTCGGTTGTCGTTTAAACTAGTCTCGGTTTTAATCCCTGACACACGACAAAAACTCAAGGGATTCCTCCCTCCCTTCTCTTACCATCGTGGACCACAACGGGGACAAGGGCTGTCCTCCCTTTTGTCTTTTTACCACTATAAACCAACACACCTTATGTATGTTATCATTTTCAAACCATAAACAAAAACACACACTCTCTTTCTCTCCTTCTTTGTATCCGGACGAACACAAGGGCACAAGAAACATTCCATTTTCAAATTTTGACCAAGGTTTACGAGTCAAGAACATTCACGGGTTGATTCTCTTGTAGTATCGAGTAATCAAAACAACGTTTGGGTTGTTTTCGTGCGTCAATCCCCAACCGAAAACTATAAAACTTGTAAGTCTTCAAAACTTTAAAATTCTTGTACTTTTAGTAGCTAAACAATGATCAAATTATGGTTGTACAATGCGTTTGTTAGAAATCTAAACTTAAAATGTGACAAAAGAATTTAAAGGGTGCGTTTGGTTTGACGTGGACAAAAAGAAAGAAAACAAAAGTGGTCATCTTAATATCATGGTTGTTGTGGTAAGAAAACTTGTAGAGTCTAGAGCTTATTGATGCTTATTTGGAGATCTAGCTTAAAAATAAGCTTGGTTAGGGCTTATTTGGTTTTTGGGTTTGTTGTTTTGTTCGGCCCAACCGTGAGTCAAGAAGAAGAGAGAGGTCATGGGTTTGGCCCATGACTCATTTGGCTTATTTGAGATTTGTTGTGGCTTATTTGGTAGCTTATGTAATAGTGGGCTTATTTTCGTAACTTAAATTGTGGTTTTGGGCTTTTGTGGGTTTCGGCCCAACAAGGAAAAAGGGAGACGAGATCTAGGGCTCGGCCCATTTGGTTTTCGTTGGCTTATTTTAAGCTTATTAAAGCTTATTTAATTATTCGTTGAATCTTGAAAGAGCTTATTAGCTTATCTTATTTTCTATTTTGATTTTGAGCTTATTCGATTGTTATTTTTGATCTTAGTGGGCCTAACGAAGGACTCGGCACAATAAGGGATTAGTGGGTTTGCTTATCTTGAAACCGGCTTATTTCGTGTGCTTATCGAGTGCTTATTTCGTCGTTTTAAATTGGTAACTTATTTGGTTTTGAACTTATAATCTAAATCAGATTATTTCTAGTTTATTTTGAAAATTTTGAGCTTGTTGGGCTCTCGTCCCAATAAGAAAAAAATAGGTTTCGGCTTATTAAGGGCTTATTAACCTCGACTTAGTTTATCAAGTATTATTAATACTCGTTTGAAGCTTATTTAAGGAACTAAAAAGGTTTGAAACGAACGGATATATTTTTGAACTTAATTAAGAGCTTTCGAGCTTATTGGACTCGCGACCTAATAAGAATGTTAAGCCATAGGTTATTTTTCGTGACTTATTTCTTTGGACTTGAGATCCTTATGCTTTGGTATAACATATTTATTTGAGCATAAGAGAACTTATTTTATGATTAAGTATTGAAGAACTATTTTGGACCTATTTGGAAACTTAAAAGATACTAGTGGACTTATTGGGTCGCAAAGCCCAATAAGATGCCTACACTGTAATTGTCAATGTTACCGGGCTAACTAAGAAGCTTTAATGGGCCGTAAGGCCCAATGATATAATGAACTAGAATGACACTTGGATTTTAGGTTAACTATTGGATTTATGGAAGGGCTTGTACTCGAGTTAACTAAAACGGTTTGGATAGTCGATGGAAATGTTGTTTAAATGGATCGTCGTGAGAACTATAAACTTGGTGAATTGTGGTGAAATTTTTGAAAGTGGAAAGTAAATTAAATTAAGGTTTGAAACTTTAGGAAAACTCTTACAAATGAACGGGTTATGCCGAAATTTTATAAAACGTGTCACACTTAGAAAATATTTTGGAAAAAGCCTATTTTCTTCTCGATCCGACAAAAAGACAAAATTAATTTTTGTTTGCGTGTCAAAATTAAGTTAATCAAACGTGAACATACTAAATTGGCAAGATTTTATACTTACCCTTTTAGCTTGATAAGAAGACGAAATAATAAAATATTATTATTTTATTTCAACTAACATATATATTATATTATTGTGGAGTATTTATCCTTTATTTTTCTGATCTTGGATTTCTTAGTCACTTCTCGTCGGATTCTCCTCGGATCTTCTGAACGTTCTATCTTATACCACTTCGTTGACTCTATTCTTGATCATTATGTGTTAGTATCGCACTTAGCCCAAGTGCATCGAGTCATTTTACCCAGTTACCACACAACCATGATACCAAAATGTTTTATAATAAGAATGAGGACTTTTCGCCAACTTGAATGCAAACGCTTGTACAATAAGACAATTTTGTACAATATGTTAATAAGATGAAATTAATGTTAGGTCGTGGCCGTGTACCGTTGCGCGTTGTGTTGAGATTATCTTGTTCAGCTTATATCATCTGTTAAGGTGAGTTCTCGTAGCCCTACTTTTTAAAACTTTTTCCGTTAGGGGAAAATGATACTCAAATCTGTTTTGAACTGGTTTTCTGTACTGTGCAAAAGTTGATTTATTTTTGGGACAATGTTATGTGCTTATGACTGCTATGTGAATGACATGAGTTTTGGTAAAATATGCTGTGTGGGACAGTCTGTGTGGATCTTCTGATCTTCCACCCTATATATAGCTCCAGCTGGTAGGCTTTAGGTGCGTGTGAATTGAGATTTTGAGAACCTTGCGTGGCAATGGTGTCTATATGGATGAGTTTTAGATAGCATGGAGATGCTATGGTTGAAATTTGAATGTGTTGCATGTATTCACTGTCATATTGCACAATTGTACACTACTTGAAATATTGGCACAACGACTTGAAATATTGGCACAACAACTGGGTTTTCTATCAAACCTACGAGCTCACCAATATTATTGTTGACTTTTTCGAGTATCATTTTCAGGTGTGTGTTGCGAACCAAGGTGAATCGAGAGTAATGCAAACTAGAGACGTATACACGTGGGGTGTTATTTTGAGACTTGCATATTTTAGATCAAAAATGTAAATTTGGTGAACTATTGTAAATCGAGAACTTGGCAAACTTTGTACGGTATGATATTGTAACTTGTGCGATGAAACTATATCGTCGCATCCCGTGTTTCCGCCGTTGTCGAGGTATGACAGATTGGTATCAGAGCCAAGGTTATAGAGAATGCTCGTTTTTATAAAATAAAAACGCAACTATAACCGAACTAGAATTTTTGAAAAACCTCAAACATGACAAAAGTTAACTAGCCTGAGCAGTTCATAGTTTTTCCTAAATTACGCATAGCTTGATCAAATATGCCTAATTCACTAAGGATTATGAAATGATGGGGGTAGTTTTCTTAAGTTATGTTAGGGGAAGGGGAGGGAACATGTAAAGCCTAAGACCACCTGAAAATGAATTGACCTTGAACGTACATATTGCATAATATGTACTTTCGCGTAGTAATATGGTATGAGAATGCTTGCGAGCGTTAAGGTTTAGATTATCGTTGATTGTATAGTGTTTGCCATGCTGCCTTAGTTGTATTGCATGATGCCCTGAGAGCCTTGGTAGATATGTTGTTGGTAGCGATGTTGATTAAGGGTGTGTCTTTGGTAGCTATGTTGTTGTATTGCATGATGCCATGAGACGCTTGTTCTGTATCGAACCTTGTTGGTGCTTGTTTGTCGTTCGTACCTCTTCAATACATTTGATATATATATATATATATATATATATACACGTATATACGGTTACGAACACCTAATTTCAAGCGTTATGTTGATTACAATATGTAACACCCCCAAAATGGGTCGCAGCGGAATATGAGTCTGAGAGTGTTACTTCATAGATCAACAACACAATATATGAGAACGACCTCTATATGAGTCGTTTAAAAATGATACATTGGATTAAATAAACTTGTTTGATACAAAAGCCCGAAGCTTAAATTGTTCACCCATGAAAATGTAAAGAATTTAGTTCCATAAACATACTCTACAATGTAATGCATTTAATTTCCATGCAAATGATTCCCAAATGTAGTCCCCCCAATGTATCCTGGTTCTTGTACCTTATTGACCTGAGAAAAACATGCTTTAAAACGTCAACATAAAGTTGGTGAATTCACAGGTTTGATAAATGTATAAAGTAGGACCGCAAGATTTCTAAATGTATGATAAATAACGAATACAATATCACAAAAGTAATTACGAAATGCACTAAGCTCATGACACTTAAGCTACAACATATATGTATGCAAATTAATGCAAATAATGTGCCCATGTAGATGTTCAACCCGCAACATCTAAATTGTTCCGACATGCTATACATTCGTTGTTTCAGTACATTCGAAACTAGTGAGCGTTACTCACCCGAACGAGGATGTCAATCCCAAATAGATCTATTCATAACATTCACGCTTACAATCTAGTAATTAACAGTTCATGATTCATGGGCATAGTGGGTTATAGCTACTTAGGCAAACTCGTAATTTGTATAAAAGTGTACTTGCGTCCAATCGTAAAACAATGCATGTTTCTCACCCCAAAGTTGTACATCAATGTAATAGTATAAAAGTGGGGCTATGAACTCACCGTAAGTGAATGATTTGATTATCTAAATCAAATATGTAAATCGTCTCGGCAATCCGAATGCAACCTAATTAATTATAGGCCGTATGAGCATAATGTATTTTATATAAATAAAATATCACATGTTATATAGTTACACCACCACCTAATAGTTCTTGTTTAATTTCTAGAAAGTTGAAATAATAATTAAATCGTACTTTGTTACATAAAGGTATATGTAATTGTACCCGTAAAGAAAATATTATTTTTGTTTATCAATGTATTATTAAAAATATATAATTTAATATTTTTATTGATTATGTATTGATATTATATAATTAATTTAATTGTTTTATAAAATAAAGTATAAAAGTAAAAATAATGTGCGTGGTTTTATAACCTCATATCTTTATCGTTTTAACTCCGTTTTATACGTTTCTTATGTCCACGGTTTCGTATTAAAAAAATCTATCAAAATATTATATTTATAATATTTTAGCTACTGATGAACAATAACTTTTACTATTTTTGTAAATTTTATAAAACTACTTTTATGTAATTAATTATATAAAACTTGCAAAAAGCATAACTCATTCATTTTAATTCCGTTTTTTCAGTTTCTTATATGCTTGGATTCCTCATGACAAGTACTATCTTTATAAAATATTTCCCTTATTTTACCAGATCTGTAACAGTGGGGATTTTTATAAAATAACTTTTATAAAAACACTTTTATACATTTAATTATTGTAAACTTAAAAATGTCATATCTCCTTCGTTATAGCTCGGTTTTTCAAGATCCTTATATGCTTACGATCCTTGTGATAAGTACTAATTAAATAAAATGTAAAATATATATGTTTATACACGAATTCAAACATTAGGTATGTTAGTTTTACATAATTAGTTTTATACACTTGTTTTATATACTTTTCACTTTATTAAACCATTACAACTCCTCTAACTTAATAAATAACATAACTTGATATATCTTAAGTCCTCTATAATATGTCCATGATACTTGTCCATGAGTAAGTGTCCTCAAAGTCATTTGTTCATAACTTTTTTAATTAAAACTTTCAACACAAAATAATTCATAACTAACCATATAAATTATTTAACACTTATATATAATGTGTACTTCCATTTTAAGTGTTATTTCACCAATGTACATAATAAATTCGAATCATATATATCCTTGTAGTATCTCATAAATCATAAAAATGAACCTAGGTGGTGTTTAATATATATAACAAGCATGTAAAGTAAGAAATATGAATAAATGGAAATGTTAATCTTTAAATAGACCTTATAGAAGTGTAGTGGAATGATAAATACAAGCTTATACTTAAGCTTTAACCCAATGAACCAAACACAAGATTAAACCCTAATTAGGAAAACCCTAATTATTTTTCTTGAATAACCTTGTTAAATCACAAACCCAAGCTTCCAAAACACCTTGAATGATCTTAGATACACTTAGTAACAATGCTTGAACACTTGAAATACTTGAAGAATAAAATTTATATGAAACCCTAGCTTAGGATTTTTTAAGCTGTGGGCTTAAGTGTGTAGGGAGAGAGTATAAGTGATTTATTTTGCTTGCATGAATTGTAAGTGTGTTAAAATAAACATAGTACTTTCCTTAAGTAGTAGTAGTTTGCTATGAAACAACCTTAAACAACCCATGGTTTACTAAATGGTTTAGGGTACTCTTTGTAAGAGTTTGTAAGACCTCTCCTCCTCCCTAGGAGGAGGGAGACGTCTAAACCAATAGTGAGAGGGGAGGGTACAAGTTGACAATCCAATTACTTGAAGTATAAGCTTAAGAGTACATGGTGGGGTTTTAAGGATTTGATACTAGTGGGTTTTAGTTATTTACTTGTATATGAGTGAATGAATCTGGCCCTAGTGGTTTATTAAGTGATAACATGATTAATTTTTGTGTATTAGGTATTAATGTGGGTATTTGTTTGAGTATAGATGGGTATTGGTATTTCTGGGTCTGCCTAAATGTAATTTATTGTGAAACGTAAGCGTTTTACGTAGCCAATAAAAATAAAATAGGAAAAGTTATAAATTATACTCTTAATAATCATATAACACTTGCTTGACGTAAACCTTAACTTGTTTGGTGTTTGTTTACGTTGAACGTTGATTTTTAGTTTACGCGATTTAACTATAAGATAATAATTAAAAGCGAACGCGTAAAATTCTAAAAATAAATAATGGTAATAACTGAGTCGGAAAATGACCTGAAATAACAGATTTTCACACTATATGTAAGTAGAGTTATGCTGATAATTTGAGTAATGATATTTTATGGGAGTACTTATACCCTTTATCGTGTTATCACAGGTCATGTCTACCCCAGCTCACTTTGATTCAGATATTATCTCACAGACCGACAGAGCTCAGAGCTTCTGAGTGCCTACCTCGTTATCTGATGACCCTTATATGGCAGTTAGGCAGTCATATTTAGTTGATACGGACATTGAGTCTGGACCCCTTGTAGATTTTAGGGAGATAGAGATTCCCCAACCACTACCTAGTGCACCATTACTCGTTTCACCATCAGATGATCCTTACTTGATAGTTAGACAGGCTTATACACCTGCCACTATAGACACTGAGTTTGAGCCAGAGGATGCTCCCTTAGAGACAGAGGAGTTTGAGGCTTTTGAGCCATCGGATACTAGGACCACCTCACCACACTCCACAGCTCCATTAGATTCCACCACACCATTATCCCCTGGTCACCCACTTGCTCATACATCATCTGCCCCGACCCGAGTTTCATACTACCGTAGTACCGCACGTATGGTCGTACGTACTCAAGCCAACCTTATCCCCGGGCATGTCAGCCCGAATAGCGGAGGCAGCTGCTTTGTCTCCCTCTTCATTTCGTAAGAGGTATAGATCCTCTTACGAGACACCATCACCATTATCATCTCCGACCCTTCCCATACGAAAGAGGTATCGGGATACATCAGAGCTTGTAGAGGACATTGAGGATGAGAGTTCGGATTCGGATACTGAGAGAGAGGGTTCAGAGGACGAGGGTCCTGGTTCAGAGGACGAGGGTCCTAGTTCAGAGGATGAGGGTCCTGGTTCAAAGGAGGAGGAGGAGGAGGCTGCACCTGAGGGTCAAGAGCAAATAGTCCCGGTTGTGGATACAGCCACGGATGAGCCTTTGGGTCTTGGTTATAGGGCGTTGAGACGTCGTGAGTTGGCATTAGGAGAGGGCTCAGTGCCTAGTACATTTGAGATAGGACAGAGTTCTAGGTCTATGTCAGAGCAGTAGAGGGCAGAGGAGACTCCTACACCTAGGCCACGAGTTCTGCTACATGGGTGGATCTTGTAGATGGCACAGTTTATACAGATATTTCGGTCAATGTACCACCAGTTCGTGTACCTGTTTAGATACCACCCTCACCCAAGTGGTTATCCGGTTCTTTACCAGTTTCACCATCAACCCCAGCAGTTCCTACCCTCGTAGATTCACCAGTGACTGCCCCAGCAGCCACTATAGCAGTAGGTGAGTATGAGTTCTTATAGGTAGGAGCGCAGCTTGAGCTTCACGGGAGCATACTCTATGATCATACACAGTGTTTAGACGCACTACCACCTACATTGTTTGAGGGCTATGATATGGATCTTAGAGAGTTGTATACTAGGTCGAGGGTGGTTATGGATGGGATCTTTTCTTAGCGCTACAGTGTTGGGAATTATTGATTTGATGATACAAAAGAACTTGCTTAAAAGGATAAAGAATGAAACAAAATGATCAAAGTCGACAATATGGAATTCTACAAAAGATGGAGGATTCTAAAAGATTTGCTTAAAAGATAAAGATCAAAGATTAGGAAAAATTTAGTTTCCTAATAGAATTAGATTTCCTTGTAAGTCTGGATGGACTCTCTATATAAAGAGATCCCTAAACATAGTTTATATGTGTGTTTTAGACGTCTAATGTGTGTTTAAGGTGTTTCAATCATGTAGTCAGGAAATACCAGGCGATCTCACCACTAGAGATCGTCTTAGCCTTAAGGTCAAGGTGTTGTTGATCCCTGTTATAGGTAGGTAACCGTTCTATTCTGATCAAATAGAATTAAGGCTTGATGTGAATGTATAACCTTGTGAAAATAACATTGTTCTTTATTTAAATTCCGCTGCGTATCTACATACTTTGTTATTTTTGATTCTAGGAGATTAAACGATTTCTCAACATGTGGTATCAGAGCCAAGTGGCTCATGATCTAGGATCTACAAGGTTTTACAATCAAAGAAAAAAAATTGTATTCAAAGAAACCTAAAAAATTCGATTTTGGTTTCTATTTTCGTCACTTTCTGCACAATTGTGGTAAAAAGGGAATATCTCATTCGTTAACCATTGGATCTTAACAAAAATTTTATTGAACGTTCTTTACTCATAAAGTCATATTCTCACTGGAGGGATCTTCAATCTGAGCTTTTAATTGAAAGATATAAATTTTTAAAATCTGTTGCAGAAAAGTTGAAGTTGGTATAGTTTTACTTCTCTTTCATCATTGTTTTTAATAGAGTTCTTGTTATTGTTATTGGAAGTTTTTCTTTGAACACTTGGGTATTAAAGAGAAGGTATTGAGGAATGAAAATGATAAAGAATGAAACAAAATGATCAAAGTCGACAATATGGAATTCTACAAAAGATAGAGGATTCTAACAGATTTGCTTAAAAGATAAAGATCAAAGATTAGGAAAAGATTTAGTTTCATAATACAATTAGATTTCCTTGTAAGTCTAAATGGACTCACTATATAAAGAGATCCCTAGACATAGTTTATATGAGTGTTTTAGACGTCTAATGTGTGTTTAAGGTGTTTCAATCATGTAGTCAGGAAATACCAGGCGATCTCACCACTGGAGATCGTCTTAGCCCTAAGGTCAAGGTGTTCTTGATCCCTGTTATAGGTAGGTAACCGTTCTATTCTGGTCAAATAGAATTAGGGCTTGATATGAATGTATAACCTTGTGAAAATAACATTGTTCTTTATTTAAATTCCGTTGCGTATCTACATACTTTGTTATTTTCGATTCTAGGAGCTTAAACGATTTCTCAACATGTGGTATCAGATTAAGACTTCTAGTGTATAAGAAAAATGAGTTTGTTTATGAAGAAGATATCAAGGTCTTAAAACATGAGATTCATGTAAGAGAAGTATCCATTATGTCACACCCCGTAAATTCCCGGTTAGTATTCCGACCCACTCCGGTCATCTACTTTAAATTTTATTCGTTACGTTTAAATTTGGCAATTTACCGAGGAGCTAAACTGCGTAAAAACTGAGAAACGTCACCGGACGCGTTCCGGCATCGGTTATAAATTATTTTAGGCATTATATGTGTTATATTAACTTTCCTGAGTGTTTCGTGATTTTTAATCACTCCCGATATTCATTTTAAGGTTTTATCTTTTAAATTACGTTTTTCGCGTTTTTGACCAAACGGTACCCCGGAAACTCGAAATCTTTTCGGGTAAACTCAAGTTATCGTAATTCTAGTGTCATGCAACTAAAAATTTCGTTCACTTCATTTTCCCTAGCCAAATGTGGCGCCTAAACTACTACAACAAGTATACTTGGACTCAAAATAAAAGAAATGGCATCTTATTTTGAATGTCCCACCCATGTGTGCATGGAAGATGAGAAAATGACTTATGAATGGGTCATTCTCATGCACACATCACTAGTATGGAAACCATGTGTTTACTTACACAATGCTTACACACTCTTACATCTTTGACTAACAAATTTAGAACCATAATCATATCACTTAAACATTAGCTAGAAAAATTGAACCATATGGTCCTTGTGAACCCTCTTTGGCCGAACCCCATGACACACACACCTTTGGTGTGTGTTGGTCACTTATACATTACATGAACCTTAAAAACCCTAGCTATTACCATATATATACCACACTTTCTCAAGTTTAGGTCATTTACATTCACTCATAGCCTCAACAAAAACACACA
>BQNB010126496.1:0-19593 GCA_026074375.1 Tanacetum coccineum | reverse complement strand
GAAGCAGCTATATACTCAGCTTCTGTTATTGAATTAGCAACCATAATCTGCTTCTTGTATTTGCCATGAAATTAACCTGCACCCTAGGAACTGACAACCTCTTGTTATGGATTTCCTATCTAAACTTGCTCCTGCATAGTCATTGTTAGTATATGCTACCAAATCAAAAGGTGAATCCTTAGGATACCAAAGGCCCAACTTAGGTTGACCTTTTAAGTATCTAAAGAACCTTTTCACAGCATGAAGATGTGAAACTTTAGGATTGACTTGGAATCTTGCATAAGCACATACTGCAAACATAATATCAAGCGTTGAAGAAGTTAGATACATCAATGAACCAATCATTGATCTATATAAATGTTCATCTACATCTTCACCATCTGCATCTTTGAGCAAAGCCTTTTAAGTTTCCATAGGTGTTCTTGATGTCTTGACATCACTAGAACCAAACTTGTTCAAAATCTCATTCACATACTTGTCTTAACTAATGAAAATCCCATCTTCCTTCTGCTTCACTTGCAGACCTAAGAAAAATGTGAACTCTCCCATAGAACTCATCTGGAACTTCTTATGCATCATCTTCTCAAACTCAGTACACATCTTTTTCCTTGTAGACCCAAAAATGATATCATCAACATATACTTGAACTAATAGAATATCACTTTTGTCCCTTTTGATAAACAAAGTCTTGTCTATCTTTCCTCTTTGAAACCCATTGTCCAACAAATAAGTTGACAAGGTTTCATACCAAGCTCTGGGAGCTTGATGCAATCCATAAAGTGCCTTTTCTACTTTATATACTCTGTCAAGGAAGTTTGGATCTTCAAAACCAGGTGGTTGACACACACATACCTCCTCTTAAATCTAACCATAGAGAAAAGCATTCTTGACATCCATCTGATACACTATAAAGTCTTTAAATGATGCATAGGCTAAAAATAGCCTAATTGCTTCAATTCTGGCAACAAGAGTAAAAACCTCATCATAGTCTATTCCTTCTTCTTGTGTGTAGTGTGGTTTCTCCATTGTGAATCCAATCTTTTTTATTCTTATCATAATTCCTCTTTCATCTTTCTTGTTCCTGTTACACTCATTTAGTACCATTGGGCCTTTGGCCATTTGGTAAATCCACCAGGGTCCAAACCTTTGGTAATTTGAATTGCAGTAACTCATCCTGCATAGCTTCTATCCAGCTTGGATCCTTCAATGCATGAATTACCTTTTTGGGTTCTTCTTGTGATAAAAGCAAGCAAACAAGCAATTTTGAAAGTCTTTATGGTTTATTCTTTGCTGAACTGAACTAAACAAATCATGTTCTTCTAAATTCTTTGTCATTCTTCTTGTTTGAGGTGCTGATGCAATGTCTTCAAATAATTTGTTAACTAGATGTTCTTAGTGGTTATTGTAGTTGGAATAGGATTAACAGGCATAAATGCATCTAAATTGTTCATGTCAGCCTATGCACCAACATCTTCAACATCATCTGAATAAACAATATCTTCCAATTCAGGCATATTTGGATCATCTGGAAGTTTAATGCTTGATTTTGGATCAACAACATTAACTTTTGTGATAGCAGCATTAACAGTTGAACTAACAACATTAACATTGTTAGTGATGTTTCCATCACTAGCAGTATTAATATTGTTAGTGCTATTAATACTATCATCCAATTCTTGATTAACTCTTTTATCCTCTCTTGGCTCTTCTGTACTTAGAACTTTACTATCTTCATTCCCTGGATCTTTAGCATCCTTCTTTTCCTCCTCCCTTGATGGTTTGAATCCAACATCAGGAGAATCCTTTGAATTCTGAGAGAATAGTGGATCAGCAGGCCACAATGGTAGCAAAATGTAATATTTTCCAGGTATTGTCTCCATTCTAGCTTTACCTGCATCATCAAATGCTTTTGTACCTTCATTACCATTAGACTGATTCCTTGCAACAACTGGCTTATAGTTCATATATTTTGTCAGTGCATCTATATCAAAAAGCCAATTAGGTCCACTTCCTGCAATATTATATGTATTATCACTAAACTGAACATGCAGGTTCTCTTCAACTATCCTAGTTCTACTGTTGAATACTCTAAATGCTTTGCTATTGGTAGAGTATCCTACAAAGAACCCTTCATCAACCTTCCCATCAAATTTACCTAGGTGATCTATGGTATTAAGGATTGTAACAGGACACCCAAATGGTGTCATGAAGCTTAAGGCAGGTTTTCTACCTAGAAAAAGTTCATAAGGGGTCTTGTGGTGAGGCTTGATAACTAACACCCTATTTTAGACATAACAAGCAGTATTAACTACTTCAGTCCAAAAAGTTGTTGGCAATTTTGAATCAACTAGCATAGTTCTAGCAGCCTCTATTAGTGTCCTATTTTTCCTTTCTGCTACTCCATTTTGTTGTGAAGTCCTAGCAACACTAAATTCCCTCTTAATACCCTTCATTTCACAGAACTGATTCATGACCCTATTCTTGAATTCAGTCCCATTGTCACATCTAATCACTTTCACCTTAAGGTCTATTAGATTTTCTATGCATGATATGAAGGTTTTAAGGATTTCACTAGTTTCATCCTTAGTGGCTAAAAAGAAAACCCAACTAAACCTACTAAAATCATCTGTGACAACTAGGCAGTACATCTTCTTCATTAAACTTGGGCCAAACAAATCCATGTGCAACATTTGTAATGGTTGGCTGATTGAACTGACTGTTTTGGTCTTACAAGAAGCTCTGTGTTGCTTTCCCTTCTGAAAAGCAACACAAGTTTGATTAATTTCAAAAAGTTTCGAAGGTAAACCTCTTACAAGGTTTCCCCTTACCAGTTTATTCATTGTTTTGAAATTTACATGTCCAAGCCTCCTATGCCAAAGATTAGATTCATATGGTGTGGCTTTTGCAAAGAGACAAGTGAGACCTCCTTGAGGAACAACATTCTTTAAATCAACAATGTACATGTTATCCTTTCTAGGAACTTTAAGCAAAACATGACTTTCATCAGTTAACTTAAAGTCTGGAGACAGAACAACACATTCAGTATCAGTAAAAAGAACTCTATTCTTCTTGTCACACATTTGTAAGACACTGAAGAGGTTAAACTTTAGTTCCTTTACAAAATACACATCTTTAAAATCCAATTTACTAGTTCTTATTTTACTTTTCCCAGTAATTTTCCCTCCTTTGGAATTACCTCCAAAGGCAACAAATCATCCATCAATTTCTTCATAATCTGTAAGATAGGATTTGTTTCCTGTCATGTGCCTAGAGCATCCACTGTCAATCACTCCTTTATCCTTTATCTTGTGTGGATGCCCTTGCCACATAATGGTTGGATAAATTAGTTTCTTTTGGGGACCCAAGCCATTACTGACTTGGATCTGCCTTGTGCATCAATATAGTCAAATCTTTTAAAGGACATTGATGCACCATTGTTTTGAGACTTGGTCTAAACTTTATGCCTGGTCTCCACCAACATGTGAGGGCCTTAACATCATTTCCCTTGTTTCCCTTAACAACACTAATAACTGCTTTTGGCCTAGCAGTACTAACTCTTGTTCCCTTAACAGTATTAACCTTTTTAGTGAAATTACTGTTATTAGCTGCTGTTATTTTGTTAAAAGGCCTTCTAGCAGTTGAATATGCATTATTAATAACATTTTTCATGTGTCCTGCATTATTCTCTACTGTTCTTGATTAAACAGTATTAACTGGTCTAGCAACATTAACTGAAATTAGGCCAGACCTAGTTAAGACTGTTCTTAGAACCATGTTCATTTTTGGACTGGGGTGAGTTAATTTAGAGAAATTTTTTTTGTTCACCCTTTTGAACGTTGTTCCAAACTGGATTTGCAAATCTTCCATTATTATACCAGTTATTGCAATCATTCTTTAAATGCTCAAAACTACCACACACATGACAAGCTTTGTTGAACATCTCAAAATCACTCCCTAATTTTTGAGACATCTGTTGGTTCCAGTTTCTCTTGTTTCCTCTAGGACTAGGTGTGTTTTGCCTGTTTTTATCAACTGATGTTTTCCTAGGAGATTTTACTTACTCAGTAGACTTAACAAAGTTTATCTTAGGAAAACTAGGTTTATTAAACATCTCAACTGTTTTAACCTTAGGCACATTTTCTTCATCACTATCAGATACCAATCCTTAATAATTGGGGGTCCATTTTCTTTCCTAGCATTCATAGGTTCATTAGTCTTAACAGTAGGCTTTTCAACTACAGACTCACTAACAGACTCATTCCCATTAACAAAATCATCTAGACTAGGATAAACTAAATTAGATTTTAGTGGCATAAAATTCCCAGCATAGGGAGGTGGGACAGCATTATACCCTAATCCTGTTTTACACTTATCCATTATCTGTCTGTCTAGAAGTTTACTTAGGTTTTTGATGAATTTTCAAATTTTTGTACTATAAGTTGAACCTCATCTTTTTCTTTTGTAGCCAACTCTAACTTCCTTTTAAGCTTTGTAATATCTAAATCTCTTAAATAGATTTCACGTTTTAAGAGTTTTATATCTTCCTCGTACACAGACTCATTTTTCTTAAAGACTAACAGTCTAGCTTCTACAGATTCTAAACCAGTTTTATAAGAGACATCACTTACCCTAGCTTTTCTTAAGTCTTTAAATATTGTTATTTCCGTGGCAAGCTTTGAACGAAAGTTTTCCTACAAATTCTAAACCAAGATGAAACAATGTTAGCCTCAAAAATTATGAGTTCGTACATGAAGTTCGTTCATTATTGTATTTTACGTTCGTATTAATCAGTTAATGTTGTAATAGAATATTATCGGGAATCGGGCTCGATAGTTAAACTAATATTGTATATGTTTCGGGTTTAATCCCAAGCAAAACCCGAGCCCGAGTCCTAGTTAAATATCGCGCGCGTCACATTAAATGTGTAGGGGTATATATAGATATTTTTTACTTAGAAAATAACACTTCTCATTTTTAATAGATTAGCTTTCTCGCAATTCTCTCATCCTCTCTCTCTTCTTTCTCTTTACACCACCATCTTTCGTAATTAATTTCTTGTTACTAAATTCGTGCATCATATGTGTTTTTGAAGTGTTAACGGGATCCTTACAATTGGCATCAGAGTACGTGTGGATTCGTGGTCGATTGGTGGTTCAATATAGATCAAATTCGTGTGTAATTGAAAAAAAAATCTAACCCGGTTTTTTTGTGCATAGATGTGTGAATGGTTTATGTTATTAAGCATGATTCTTGGCATAAGGTTGATAACTCAATGTGCAAAGAGAAATCAGTTAATAGGTCAAAAGGGGTTGATTTTTAGGCGAATTTTGGTGGAAAAGTCGTTAGATTTCGTCGTTGCGTTTTGACTCTCTGGCAAAGTTCTTGGTTGCGTTTTGATCATTGGTTGCGTTTTGATCTTGGTTGCGTTTTGCTCATTGGTTGCGTTTTGCCTAATTTGAAGACCTATATTGCGTTTTGACTAGAAGAAACTCTGCCCAAATCAAGACTTTATTGCGTTTTGTCTCCAAGATTCATTGCGTTTTGACCAAATCTCAACCACTGCATTTTGACCAAATCTTAACCATTGCGTTTTGACCAAATCTCAACTACTGCGTTTTGACCAAATCTCAACCACTATGTTTTGACCAAATCTTAACCACTGTGTTTTGACCAAATCTCAACCACTGCGTTTTGACCAAATCTCAACACTGCCTTTTGACCAAATCTCAACATTGCCTTTTGACCAAATCTCAACATTGCCTTTTGCCCAAACATTCTTGGTTGAGATTTGACAATTGTTCTTCGTTGAGACTTGTTGTAAATTGACCTTCCCACCCCCGCCACCCCCCAACCCCCACCCCCGTCCTTGGACAACAAACCTAAGGACTGAGAACTTCATTTTGGACATAACAAAACAATCATTGTTATCAAAAGAATAAACAATCTGACACAATTAATCATTTACGGTTATCTAGTGATCTTATAAAATCCCGTTAATTCATTTATCGGTTTTGATCATAGACGAGTAAAATCCCGTGAACGTGAATTGTATTCAAAACCACAACCTCAATCACAACTCATCCACTTAAGATCCAACAACTTTCACACTTCATAATTCATAACCAATCATTCATCATGTCTACTTCGAGTAACACATCCTCAACAGATAGTCAAATGCACAATAATATCATGGTAGCTGGCTCAAAAGATCGTCCTCCAATGCTTGGACCAAGAAGATATTCACAATGAAGATCACGTTTTCTACGGTACATTGACACAAAAAATAATGGTGAGGGACTGAAAAAATGCATACTTAATGGTCCCTACGTGCCAACAAGTGTACTTATTCAAGCTGTTCCAGCAGTGAAAGGTCGTCTTACAGTTCAACAATATACAACAATTGAAACTGTATTGAACATGACTTCAGAGAACAAAGAACACTTTCAGTCTGAAAAGGAAGCAATTTTCTTGCTTTTAACTGGTATTGGAGATGAAATCTATTTAACTGTAGATGCATGCAACCCATCAAATGAAATGTGGATAGCCATGGAAAGGCTACAACAGGGTGAATCGTTAAATGTACAAGATGTAAAGACCAATCTGTTCTGGGAATTTGGGAAGTTTACTTCTCGAGAATGTGAGAATCATGGAGTCGGCATTTTCTCACGATTTTACATATGTGATGACTTGTGTGTGACAAGGAACAACTTGCAAGTTACAACAATGCAAGTGAATGTTCAATTTCTTCAACAACTTCAACCAGAATGGTCAAGATTTGTGACGGTTGTCAAGCAATCAAAAGAAATAGACACCATCTCATATCATACACTTTTTGACATTCTGAAGCAGTATCAAAATGAAGTTAATGATATCCGTTCTAAGAGATTAGCCAGAAGTGCAAATCTGTTAGCACTTCTTACGGCTGCTCAACCATATTTAGATAACTACTATCAAGCACAAAAAACTCAAACGATCTCAATGCAAACTTCATCTTCTACAAGACCTAGTGCATCTACAGACACAAGGCATAGAGTGCCAAAACCAGTTAACCTCAATATGAGTCAGTGTCTGAGAAGACAGTGATCCTGAACATGCTTAGAGGGATAAGGATATGGCAATGAATTTGGCACTCCATGCAAAGGTATTTCATATAGCTCTACAAACCTACCAAGCAACAACCTTCGAAACTTCTTTCAAACTCCAGGACAAGATGAAGATACCACTCCCAAGGTATAAACAATGACAATCAGTCAAGGCAGGTTTGGGGTATCTAAAGGACCAATGACAGTTGCTGGGTTGGGAACTGTAGCAGTCAGGTAGTGCAACAGACTGGGTTACAGTGCTTTAACTGCAAGGGATTGGGCACTAGGACAAGGATGCAGGTAGCCAAAGCGAGTTAAAGGACTACGCGTATCACAAGGAAAGATGATGTTGTGCAAAACAAGTGAACAAGGTGTTCCTCTGCAAGCTGAGCATGCTGATTGGCTAGAGAATGGATAGAAGAGATCGATGACAAGAATTGGAAGGCACTTTACAGCTTCATGGCAAAGATTCAGAGGTATTACATGAAGAATTAGTTCTACTGGTCAGGCCTTTGGAACATGTACAAAATCTTGATGAAAGTAATGTTTATGGACAATGTGAGACGGACATTCTGAGCAACTGAATCCCATTAACGACACATTTGTTTTGGAGAAGGCTGTTAGAATTGTCACTCTTGATCATCAAATATATGTACTTGATAATTCAGGTTGATTCAAAATGTTGTAGAATGTGTTGAAGAGCGTGATGCGCTTGCTAATTTTAATTGCTAAATTTAACTCTAGTTACGGAGGAAAACAAATCGTTTTTAAAATAATTAAGAAAGCAAACGCATCAATTGACTCAAGGAATTGGAAAAAGTGACATAAACTTACCTTGATGAAACAATAGTGCTTTGGGGGAGGTTTTAGTTGTCGGGATAGTTGTCTGATTGACTTCAGAACAAACAGAATGGAGTTTGAGAAGTACAAAGCCTTTAATGACGGACGTTGATTATGGAAATTCTTCAAACAAAGTTAAATGAAATTAGACTATTTAGCTCTAAAAGACATTGAAATTAAAGAAGGTTTGAAAACGTATGCCTATGAAATTTCAGTTCTCAAATCAGAAAAACACGTTGAATTAGTCAAAAAGAGTCTTTTACAAGGTTCAACTAGAAGTTATCTCAAATTGAGAACACAAGGTCATTTTGGATTTAAAGGTTAAGGAAGAAAAAGATATTGACAAAATGATTGAAATGGAAAAACAATTAAAGTTTTTGAATGAAATTGTTTCATCGTAATCAGTCAATTAAACCATTCATATGTTTAGCACCACAAAATGCTCGACATATAATGGTAGACCAACCTTTTCTAATCCAAGGTACCTCAAGAAAGCTCAATCAGAAAAGCCCTGTTTGTATAAGATCCCATATGATACTTCTGATCTTGCAAACAGATTTGCCCCCAATAGGGAAGAGACCATGACTCTTGATAACGAGAGTAGATCAAAATTGAATAAAGATTATGTTAAACCATATGATTACACAAGACATAATAGTCTTTATGAAATTTTAGAGCACCTCAACTGAGTATCTTTATCAGTTGGAACGCGCAAAAGAAGTTAGGAAGACAATGTGGAGAAAACCGTTTGTTAGAACAAAACCAAACATTGCTAAAAACGTTGCCTTTCTACCCGTTTCGGAATCCATTAGTAAAAGTAGACAAGTTTTTAACGACATGACATTTAACATCAATCAATTTATAGAAATTGTTGATCAAACTTGGCGTAAACATACTAGTAGTTGTTTCCGCGTGCCAACTGCTCATGATATGGAACTTTTGATAAAAACCTTACTCATGCCTCTTTCAATAAAGTCACAAAATGACAGTTTTCGATTTGAACACGAACTTAAAACAGAAATGCATGAAGATTTTGAGTACGTTAAATCCCTTGAAAACGAGGTTGACGAACTTGAATCTGAAAAGGCTGATTTTTCAAATATGTATGATCTACTTATCGAAGAGTGTGTGTCTAAAGATGTTATATGTTCATATTTGCATTCTATGTCTGAATTAAATGCTCATACTGAATTGCAATGCATGTATCTTCATAAAGTCCAAGAATGTGAATGTCTTGCACAAAAGCTGTCGAAACAAACTGAATAATGTTAAAATGAAGTTCATATTAAGCTTTTTTACAGAGTTATGCTAATACTTGAAAAACACTCGTTTTTCTTGATCTTTCTTTACACAATTGTAAGAACTGATGAATAAACAAACTAGTGTGCAAAGAATTTGCTTCAAAGGTATATCATAATAGAACGTGAACATATCTGAAATACAAGATTTGAATGCTCAATGCAAGAAAAAGAACATGGTGATAATTGAGTTAAGAAAATCATTATGGTAACAAAAAGGAAGTCAGTGGAAACTCAGATTTTATAAAACATATGTTGGTCGACAACCAAATGTCAACGGGATTCCTAAAAACATCAGTTTTAGGGAAATATCACTCCTTTTTCAAATTCTCCTGAAATGAGAAGTTTTCAAACGAATCAGTCGGTTAATTAAAACTATATGCGTTCAGATGTTTGTTTAAACCAGTCACTCAACTGGAATTTGCCTCAGAATAGAAAACCAAGCGGTTCGAAACACAATT
Organism: Tanacetum coccineum; assembly: GCA_026074375.1. Lineage (NCBI taxonomy): Eukaryota > Viridiplantae > Streptophyta > Magnoliopsida > Asterales > Asteraceae > Tanacetum > Tanacetum coccineum. Next base: position 9,912 of record BQNB010126496.1, on the reverse strand, counting down.
GATGCTTAAAACTAGGAATGTATTGAAATTGCCTCCACACAACACTAAGCTAGAACAACCACAGTTGCCTCATTGCTTTAGGATTACTAATCACGCTCGTGTCTAAATCTTCAGGAGTTAATCACACTTACCAGTGTTAGAGCCACAACTTAAGTGCTATCAAGTTAAAGATAAGGTCATGCCAAACAATAGTCAAGTGAAGTTTAAAAAGAAAGAAGTAGAAGATCAACATAGGATTTCTAGTATTTCTAAGAAAACAAAGTCTGTAACTGCGTGTAATGACAGTTCAAACTCCAGAACTTCGAATGAAAATGCTGTTTGTGCTGAATGTGGAACATGTTTGGTCTATTTCTCAATAATTGATGATTGTGGTTTCGATACTTAAAAGACGTGAATGCTAGAACTAAGAAGCCTAATGTAGTGCCTATTAGTGCTAGTAAACCCAAGAGAAAAGCGAACAAATCTGTTGCAACACCCCATAAGAAAACAGTTGCATCAGATACCACTATTCAGAAATCCAAGAGTTACTATAAGGAGTTGTATGAGAATACAAATCAGGAATGGAAATGGTGGATAGCTAAGAGATGTCCATCAGGTTATACATGGACACAAAAGCCTCTTAGGACCAAAAAGATATGGATGCCTAAAATCAGGAAAATGATGTTATCATACATATTTGTCCCACTATAGACTTTGTTCTAGGTTAACTAATGTTTTGAAGATATCAAACTCCATAGGATCCAATTTGTCCAATATTCCATCGTCCTCTAATTCTCTTGCAGATTGTACAACTCATCCTATTCATTGTTGACTCTGGATGCACAAAGCACATGACGGGCAATCTCAAGTTGTTGTGTAATTTTGTGGAGAAATTTCTAGGTACTGTTCGTTTTGGAAATGATCAATTTGCTCCAATTCTTGGTTATGGAGATCTGAATCAAGGAAATGTCACGATCAGACGGGTTTATTACGTCGAAGGCCTCAATCACAATCTTTTCTCGGTTGGGGCCAATTCTGTGATGAATGATTTGGTGCTGACTTTCAGGAAATTTTAAGGTTTGTGAGAGATCTTCAGGGAAACGTTTTTTACTATACTGGTAGGTCGTGGATCTGATCTCTACACAATATCTCTCAAGATAAACTTCATTCAACTCCAAATCGGTTTCATGGCTAAGCGTCAGCTAACTTCTTGCATTGGTTTGGCATCGATGGCTTTCTATTTAACTTCGTTTACTTCTACTTACTCTCAAAGATTGATGTTGGTGAATGGCTTACCAAATTGAATATGTCAAGGACCAACTTTGTTCATCTTGTGATTTGGATATAGCATAAAGAGTTCATTCAAAGCAATAGGCTGTTCCAAGTTCCAAAGGAGGCTATTTGCATTCACATGGACTTATGTGGTCCAATGCGGGTTGCAAGCATAAATGGGAAGAAATATATTCTAGTGATTGTTGGTGACTATTCAAGATACACTTGGACTCTTTTTCTATGATCCAAGGATGAAACACCAGAAGTTCTCAAAGATTTTCTCACGATGATTCAACACAATCTTCAAGCTCAAGTAATTACTGTCCGTACTGACAAAGGCACAAGTTCTTGACAAGACCACTCCATGCTTTTTTCAAAGAAGACAGGCATAGATCCATCAGATTCTATCCTCGAACACCCTGAACAGAACGGGTTGTCGAAGACGAAACCGTATCTTATGAGGCTGCTCGAACGATGCTTTCAGCTTCGAAGCTTCCATTATCATTTTGGGCTGAAGCAGTTGCAACCGCATGCTATACTCAATCATCATCTCGACTCATGGAAAGATGGCATATCACCTCATTAATGTCAGGAAACCTTCAATAAAACATCTTCACATCTTTGGTTGCATCTGTTACATAACTAGAGATGGGGAAAATCTGGATAAAATGAAAGAAAAAGGGGATCCATGTGTTAAAGGTGCGGAATATTCTACTCTAGTCGAAGGGATATCGTGTTTACAACATAGAGAACTAGATTGATAGTTTAGTCCATTCATATCAAGTTTGATGAATGAAATTCAAAGATATGATGTCTTTTGATCACAACTGTATCAGACATCGCCACCACACACAAGAGATGTCTGTTGAAAATGTCTCTTCAGGCCTCGTTCCTCAAGAACAAAAGGCGCGAGTTTATGACATCTCTGGACCCCGTGCCCCAAGACAAAATGTTGTTCTACTACAGAAATAAGACAGATTGTCACAACAAGGTTAGAATTTCTCTTTGTCATTTACTTGAATACTTATTACAATCCAACATAGTCTTGCTGAGGAAAACATCAATGGTCAAAGCCCGAATGATCGGTTCAAACAAGATGACTTTTTCAATCCTTTTTGAACATGGCGTACAAGAATTGGTGAGTCTTCCCATCCTCACGAACATTGTTAATACCGATGAGCATTCATTAATACACAAATCATGATTACCGATGGACCAGAGATATCCATTAGAAACAAGTTCGTGGAAAACCACCATTGCCAGTTCACACAAGATGACAGGCTTGCCACAGATCTGAAAGTGTATGTTCGTTTACGCTTACGGTAAGTATTGTTGAACCGAAGACATAAGGAGGCAATGGCTGATTCTGGCATGGATAGAAGCAATGCAGGATGAAACTTCATCAGTTCGACAGACTAAAAGTCTGGGAACTAAGTCGACAAACCATTTTGGCAAGTTGATTATAAAGATTAAAGTGCGTTATGGGAAGAACAAAAAGGATAAAGATAGACTGTAATTCGCAACAAAGCCATGACTTGTAGCTAAAGGTTATGGCTCTGGAAGAGGGTATTGATTTGAAGAATCATTTGCACAACTAGTGCTCGCTTGGAAGCAGTTCGGATTTTTCGTTGCCACGCAGCACACAAGTTTCTTTCTCATCATCAGATGGACGTGAAAACGGCATTTCTTATTGGTCCAACTGAAGGAGGAGTTATGTTGCTCGCGAGAAGGGGTTCGTTGATCCCAGATCATCCAGAAAAAGTCTACCTTATGGAGGGAAGCTTTGTATGGATTAAGCAAGCTCCTAAGAGCATGTATGATGAAACTTTCCAACTTCCTGATGTCCAAGCTTTACTAAGGTATAATTGACCCAATGTATTCATGATATAATACGGGGAGGATATTATACTAGTGCAGGATTTACTGTTGATGACATAATTTTTGGTTCTACAAACTATATGTTCAAAAAGATTTGAAAAGTTAATGCACAGTAGATTTGAAATGTCCTTAATGGGGGAGGTGAAGTTCTTTTTAGGACTACAGATCCACCAGTCTCCAAAAGGTATTTTTATCAATCAGGCCATGTACGCTTTAGAAGTTCTGAAAAAGATATATATGGTTAATTGTCCCACTCCTTTGTACACCATTGGCTTACAAAACACAAACTAGTTGTATTAATTAAGTGGAGAACACACGTTGGACCAATCTGAGTAACGTAGTAAAAATGGGTCACTCATGTACTTGACAATCTAGTAGAACAGACTTATACAAGCAGTATGCTATTGTGCTCGTTATTCAAGTACGACCAACCACAATGCACCTCAGGAGGTTAACGAATCTTTAAATACCTAAAGGGTACCATTAACATGGGACTCTGGTATCCAAAGGATTCTGGCTTTGAACTAACAGCATTTTCAGACGCTGATCATGCCGGATGCCTTGATACTCGGAAAAGTACTTCTGGAGGAATACAGTTACTTGGTGATAAGCTCGTAAGTTGGATGTCAAAGAAACAAAACTGCACTGCTTTGTCTTCAGAGAGGCCAGAGTATCGTGGAGTTACTGCATGTTGTGGCTCATAGTAATGGGATGAGGAATCAACATTCATGAATATGGCTTCAACTTCAACAATATTCCGTGTATTGCGACTCTCAGCTGCATAGCAATCTCATGCAACCCCGTACAACATTCAAGGACCAATGCACATCCATACTCGGTATCTTTTCATAAGTGAACAGTTGGAAAATGGTATATTGAATTATTTTTGTCAGAAACTGATATACCAATTAGCTGAACATGTTTACGAAAGCCCTTCCTCGAGGTCGGTTTATGTATCTTGTCAGAAGGATTGGTTATGCGAGTTTGACTCACACTGATCTGGAGGTTTTGGGACAAATGTGACTGTTTGATATCATCATCAAACAGCAAACATGTACATTACTTTTGATGAAAAGCAAAATAAACAAATCAGAAAAACAGACAAATTTCCAAAAATGATTCTTCTCGACCATGTCTCCTTGGAATCGTTAACATGTACGGCTTAGAACTGTCGATTAACATTGACTCGGGTGTGGAAATGAAGTTCGAGCGAGAGTTGCAAATATTTAAAATCATGCATTTCTAATTTTCTATTGGCTTTGTGCAAAATGTCAGTACTTAACCCGGACGTCAATTAAAGGAAGTTTATTAACTTATCCTCCCAACGAGAAAATAACGTTTCTCGGTCTTGAAGCTGTTCTTACAAGACATTCAAAGTTTTTTTAGCTCAAGAAAACAGGTTAGTGTACGTTTCAGTGCGCTTTCCTTAGTTAGAAAAAGGGGAGAAGTCCTTTAACATTTGGTTTTTCAATAAGTTGAACACGATTTTTCAAGAATTTAGCTCAATGACACATCATATTCTTTCAAAATTGTTGTGTTCCACCACTACATCCTCACAATCTGTTGTCACAAAAGACAACAATTTTTAATGTCATATTTTTGAGAGGGAGTTTTTAGAATCACAAAGTTTTAAGGTCTTGGATTCATCAACATCGTCCATTCTTATGTATTCAAAACTTTATCAATATGTTCCAAACCATTCATGCTGATAATATTTTTCTCCAAAGAATTTTCAAGACATATTTTATCACAAGGTATTCAAAATCTTAGTGTTTTATTATTTTTAAATAAGAGGAGAAATGTAATTGATAATATGATCTATTTGATTCAATTTGGGCTGAATCAGTAAGAAAAGGGTTTTATGTTCGATTTATAACAACATACATCTTAATGTCACGCGACTTGGAAGTCATAAGGTGGTTAGGTTAGGAATCAATCCTAAGAGCCATACGAAACCGAGGTACTACCTTAGGATATCCAAAGTTAGACTTAGTTGTCCTTAGGTATGATTGGAGACTGTATGTATATGGAATAATGCCGATATAGACTTCAATTTCACTGGAACAATCACAACAAGGTATTAGTAATGACGTCTTGGTAAGCATTGAAGGCGTTGAAGAATGAAAAAGAAATGTATGGATAAAGGGTCTAAAGAAAGAAGCCCTCCACACAACTTAAGGTAGAAACCACCGGGTCAATACATATGCTGTCAGAATCACAAGTTGATTGCTGACATTGAAAACGACATCATGGACCCAGTGATGCAATGCACAACCCTTCCCAGCCATTCGAGTTTCTCTCAACAGAAACTTGTCTCACTTGTCACGGAGATACACACGTTATCTATTGACATCTCACTCCGAGATTGTTGATATTGAATAGGTGGCAGTCTGCTCCAGCCTCCGAGTACTAAAACCAAAACGCACTAATCGAGTCTAGAGCCAAGAGATAAATCTAAATCTCGTTAGGACACATTCCATTTCAAACACTTGTTGAACATCATCAAGTTCACAAGCTGTTAACAAGAGTCCTACGCAATATCATTGTGATATTTGCCAGAACATCCGAGTGATACTAATGTATTCACAATGAAGATGGAAATCCTGCTTGAGCCAGCATCAAACAAGCTCTTGGTAGGTGACTTGCGAGATTCTATATGAATCAAACTTGTGACAACTGGATCACGAGTTGGTCCAGTAAATGAATTGATGGTTGATGAATTTTGATAAAAGCTTGACACTCTCGATGTGTTACAAAAACACTTTAACGAGTGACACGTCGATTGATTTTCAAATCAATTTTCTCGTTTATCACTAACGTAAACCTGCAGGTCAAACGGTGGTGACGGCAACCTCAATCCCATTCAAATGCTTAATCTACAAAGTCAAACTATCTAGAAAGCTTAAGATATAAAGACAAAGACTTCTGCTAACTCTGATTTAAAGCTTTCAAGATAATGCAAAAGTATGAGCATGTTGGTCAAAGTTATAAGATCGCAAGATGGCATAGACGATAAAGACAATGACAAAGGCTCAAAGTCTAGATCGCAAAGCATGAAGGAACAAGCTTACAACAAAGAACAAAGAGAAAGACCAAGAACACATGAGCTTAACGACAAAAAGCAATCTCACTTATCTCATGAAGGAGTGTCATCAATGAACTCACTTCGGGGGAGATTGTTAGCCTCAATTTTATTGAGTCAATAAAGGAAGCTCGTTCCCGTGTTCAAGACCTCACTTCGGGGGAGATTGTTAGCCTCAATTTATTGAGTCGAACAAGGAAGCTCGGTCACTCTACGATGGAGCTTCGGTCTCTAATTAGTTAACATTGTAATAGGATATTATCGGGAATCGGGCTCGATAGTGAATCTAATATTGTATATGTTTCGGGTTTAATCCCAAGCAAAACCCGAGCCCGGGTCCTAGTTAAATATCCCGCGCGTACCTTTAACGTGACGGGGTATATAAGCTTTTTCTTATTTAGAAAAAGCAAGTTGTTCATTTTATAAATAATTTCCTTTTCCTATTTTCTCTCATCTCTCCCTCTCTCTCTTCTTTCTCTCTTTACAAAACAACTCATCTCTCTTTCTCATTTCTAGTTCTTGATTCGAGTATGATTCGTATTATGAAGTGTTAATTGGGATCCTACACTTACCTTTTCGGAATTGTTACGAGATGTAGAATATTTATAAAACATAATATCCACTATTTGGAATTTGATTCCAAACAGCCCCTCAATATCTATACATTTACTTATTTATTAAACTTATTTTATATACTTTTTAACTAAGTAATTTCCATAAGTTTTTCCCACACTCTTAATATACTATATCATATATTTTATATAGTCCATAAGTCCAAAATTGGTCCAAGGTGACAAGATTAATAAATCTATAATAACACTTAAAAACCATAACTTCATTAAGTAACCCTAATTTACTAGTTTGTCCATAATCATTTTTATACATAAACCAAGTGTGTACAAGGCTTACAACCATTTTGTAACCTCAATATAACCTCCATAGAATATGTGTACAAGTCCATATATCATGTTTACAAGAAAATCCACTTTTACATTGTTAAACATATCCTAAATGGTGATTTCACTACATAGCACATCATATACATAAAAACTCATAAAATAAAAATATAAAGGTTTATAGAAGACCTTATGATGAATGATGATGATGCTCAATACAATCTAAACCCTTGTTTAAACACAAAATCAAAGCTTGCAAATATGAAACCCTAGATTAGGTTATGAAACCCTAATCTTTCCTTTTCTTGACAAATGCTTGCAAATGGTTAACCAATGCTTGGAAACATCTTAGAATATCTTAGGAATGATGTGTATATGTGTGTATGCTCTTAGAAAATCAAGGTATGGATTTGCTTGGGAGGGTGTTTGATGCCGTAGGCTATCAAGGAGAGAAAGGATGGAATTTTTGATCTTTTTACTAAGTGTTTATGAGTTGTGTGAGATAATACTTGTAATGCATGATGTATATATATGAGAACTAGTCAAATAAAGTCCAAAGACTAGTCTAAGGGGGGGTGGATGGCAAGGGGGACAAAAAGGGGTGACTAGTGGTCAAAATCACTAGTCATGCCTTACTTCTTACTAACTTTGCCATATTCTTCTACTAAGTCATGTTGCACCATGCTAGCCATTTATGTGTTGTGTCCTTATGTCTCCCAAATGAGACATTATCGCATGAAAATGAGGATGGAAGTGACTAATTTATATGTCTTGGTTGATAAAAGTAATACTTGCATTTTTTTGTGAAATTATAAGTTGTAGTCTCCTTTATTAAAAGTGTAAGACTTGTAATTTATGTGCTTTGCTTGATTCCTACATATATATGGACGTGTATATATGTATGCCTAGGGGTGAAGTTTTATAAACTTTGATCATTAAAAATAGACATTTGTTGAAGCGTAGATTAATTAACGTGATTCCGGGTATGCCTAAACGCAATTTATCGCGAAGCGTATACACTTTACGTATCCGATAAAAATAAAATAAACCAAGACCATAATTATTCTTAAAATAATTATTTAATACTTGCTTGATGTAAATGTTTAATTTCTTGGTGCCCGTTTACATTGAACGCTAATTTTTAGCCTACGCGATTTAGCTTAACGTTTACGATTTAAAACAAACGCGTACAATATAAAAGATGAATAGTAGATTAATCGTCATCGTCAATCACTTGAAAACATAGGGTGTTATAACTTAAGTAGTGAAGGCAGTAATCTAGAGAGCGACGATGTTGACGACAATACCCAATCTGACAAAGAAAAAGGGTCGGATTCAGGGCATGAAACTGATGAGAATGAAACGGGTTCCGAATCTAATCAAGAGGAGAATGAAGAAGAGGTTGAAGATGATGAAGAAGAAAAGGATGTTGAGTTTGTTAAAACCGCGTCCAACTATACTGATGATGAAGATGAAACCAATTATGAATCAAAGGTTGAAGATAAGGCTAAAGGTAATGAGGATAAAGGAATGCATTATACTACCAATCAGTTCGACGATGATGTGGATGTAAGGCTGAGTTAATACTGATAATTCAAAAGGAGGGTACCGATGCTGAAATGATTAACGTCCAGCAAGGGAATGAAAATCTGGAGATCACACTCAATCAAGTCATAGAAGATGCTCATGTGACAATTTATACTGTTACAAAGAAGACTGAAGTTCCAGTTACTAACTCTTCCCATTCATCCAACTTGTCATCTAAATTCTTAAATTTTTTAGATATTCCCTACACAGATGCAAAAATTGTTTCTCTAATGGATTTTCATTTCCATCATGAAGTACCAAGAAATCAAACACCTACACTCCTTATAGTACCTGTTTCGGTTATCACTGAATCTTCACCTATATACACCACTGTCATCCCACAATCATTACCATCCTTCACTCTTCCACCACCACAATCAACACCAACACCACCACCAACAACTGAAGCAACAAATCCTCTATCTGCACTTTCAATTTTGCATCCGTCTTCCAATTCAACAATAGAGTCTCAACATTGAAGAAAGAAGTTGTTAAACTCAAAAAGGATGATCTTCTCAATACTCAAGTGACTACTCTAGTAGATGAACATCTAGACTCAAGGATAGGAGCCACCAGAGATGAATTCATAAGCTACCTTTCAGAATCCATCATTGCTAGGATCACAAAGCAAGTCAAGATTTAACTTCCTTATATTCTGCCAAAGGAAGTGTCTAACTTTCCTGCTCCAGTGATCAAAAGCATGGTTACTGAGTCGCTTGAACATGCGGTTTAACCAAGGAGTCTTCTCAACCACAGTCTACATATGAGGTTGCTGCTTCGCTTACAGAATTTGAGTTAAAGAAGATTCTTATTGATAAAATGGATGAAAGTCAATCATATCTGATAGCTATTGAACACAGAGAATGCTATGATGGATTGATCAAGTCTTATGATCTCGACAAGAGTCTCTTCTCTACTTATGATAAAGTGTATTCGTTGAAGAGAAGCCGATCTGATAAAGATACAGATGAAGACCCTTCCGCTGTATCAGACTAAAGGTTGAAGAAGAGGAAGACAAGCAAGGATGCTAAACTAACAAAAGGTCTAAAAACTAAAGAATCAAAGTCTGGCTCATCCAAAGGCACCAAGTTTCAATCTAAATCTTCTAGAAAGTTTGTTCATGTAGAGGAACCAGAGTTTGAGGTTGCAGATTTTGATATGCCACAAGATCAAGAAGAGAATCTGGGTAATGATGATGAAGAACCCAAGAGAAAGGTT
>BQNB010126495.1:0-19593 GCA_026074375.1 Tanacetum coccineum | reverse complement strand
AGTATTTAAAGCTGAATTTAAAAAGCTTAAGAGAAAATGCTTAAAAGAATACGAAAAATTACAAACTGAAAAAAATAAAACTGCTAACTACTCACTAACTCTAAAAATGAACCCTAAGCTTCTATTTATAGCTGAGAATCACTGAGAGTGATGAGATCTTATCCATTTTCAGCCGTTGGATCTTTGTTAATTGATTTTTTGGCCGTTAGATGATGTTGATGAGGTGTTCGATCCAATCAGGGAATGCCACGTGGGCTAGGTGATGTGGAGGAGGGTTTAATACGAGGTTGATTGAAGAGAAAGGGAGCGGGGAAAGGGATTTAAGCAAGTTGGGTTTGTGGGGATTTTTGGCGGGAAAATCTGTTTGGGAAACGGTTAGAAGGATTTTGCCCGCTTTTGTTATGTTTGAACTTTGAAGAATTGGCAATAATAGTCCCTGCGTTTGATATCTACTTTGTAGTATAAAAGGAGTTTTATATTTGTCACTTTCGGCCCTTGTGATTTCTTTCTTCTTTTTCCTCTTTACAAACAAACTTTCCTCCTTTTACAACTTTAGCCCTTTGTATTCAAAACTTCCAAATTAGCCCTTGTAATCTTTGAAACTTGACATAATTGATCCTTTGGCTTTCTTTCCTTGCTATATCGGGCTGATCCGGCTTTTGATTGATTTGGCTTCCCGTCTTCACTCTTTGTCTTGTCTTTTCCGTTCCTTGTCGGTTTTTGACTGATTTTGCTTCTTTTTGTCTTTTTTAACCTTTCCTGCACAATAGACACAAAAGCACACATTTTTCTATTCTTTTGGCATTTTCTTGGCTTTTATTTGGCAAAATCCCGGGTAATTTATATATACAATTAAGCATTTATCAAAATTCCCCAAACTAAAGGATTGCCGTGTCCTCACGCAATGTTATCAAGTGTACACTTTGTAAACTAACAAGTTTCCAAAATGCCCTTGTTTTCACCTTTTATGAATCACCTTTTTAAACAACTTAAGCTTTTTCTCAACATTTAATCTCATGGAAACACATTAATGGCAATCATTGCAACTTTGCAACTTTTAGGCTCATTGAAATAGGCTACTCCCGATTAATAGAGCACAAAAGAGGAAAATTCGTCATCCTTGACTTTTCACTAGACTAAACAAAGCTATTAAACAAGATCATTGTCAATATAAGTCCAAATGATTAAGCTCTTATACTTACAACTTGTGAACTTTTCACTCCCAGGAATAAATTAATGATTAAGATGTGTGCACTCTTTTTAACTCAACCATAGATCAATTTATCTTCATAGTTGAAATTCATCTAAGCTTTACAAATAAGCCTTGTGAGCTCAAATGTTAATAACATAGATAAACCTCGACTCAAAGCTAAAAGAGATTAGGAAACAAAACTTATAAATTGATTTGAGAAAATGAAATTTTTAACCATTCTTTTTATTTTCCATATACTATAATTATTATTATTTTTTTTTTATTTTTTTTTTGCAATAGGAATGTTGCCTTTAGTTCGAACCCGCTACTTAGGCCCTTTCACCCAAATAGATATCGCATCAACAACCGGTGTCTTAGTTCGAACCCCCACTCCGCTGCTAACGTTTGTGGGTTATCGCGACAACACATTTTTCCTACAAAGCCTAAAATCAAAGTCCCTTAGTTGCAATCACCACCTAGGCCGCGCTCCCTAGTGGTGAATGCCCTACGAACCTTGGATCCAAGTTACATAGTTTTAATCCTTAGTTGCGATCCCCCCCCATCCGAGTCTCACTCACAACATGGATACGTCCAACGATAAAACTATATAAAAGCTTTTTAATTATCTATTTATGCGAATGCATTATTGGCACTAAAATAAATGCTTCTTATTGCATTAGAAATGCTTCATTGGCATCTTTTTTATAATTATATTTTTGTGAATGGAGAAAAATTTCACTTTAGAAAATCAACTTAAAAATTTGAAACCAAAAAATCTTCACTTACATAATAAATGATTATTTTCCACAATGTAAGACTTTTTCTAAAGAACATTGGTTTGACCTTAGTTAAATTAAAAAAGAGCCCGTATGATTAGGTGGTGTTTAAGTGATGCTTTGGGAGTAAAAGACACAAATTATTCATATAAGCATTAGGTTTTCCCAAATAAACCTCACCTTACAAATACACTTATATTTAACTACATCATCTATTGTTCTTCACATTTTAAAAATCCAAGCAATAGGATTGAGAAAGCTTAGCCCCGACAAAAGGTAGGTTATAGAACTACTAGGCATTTCACCCGGTCAAGTCAAAATTAACTCCTATTTCTTACCAACGGATTACCAAAAAGTGGTGTTTTTCCCCAAACTAAGCTCTATGAGCCTTCCACTCTTGTAAGCAACACATTTAAATTTTCCACTTTTTCACAAAAAGATAAGCATTCCAAAAAGGTACAGAACAAGTTGCGTTGAAGTGCAGGAGTCAATTATCAAAGATATCCTTCCCCAAACTCAAATGAAACATTGTCCTCAATTTTAAAAATGATAGGGTCAAAAGGAATCTAAACAAAAAAGTCTAAGGTCATTGCCAAAGAAGTAGATAGTTTAGATCGAGAAACGACAAGGATATGAGATTTCCCAATTTAATGAAGAGAGAAAATTGGAGAAACCAACAATGGAAATTGTGGCATGCTTTGTTCTTCCATAAATTTTGAACCATGAATCCTTCCAACATCCCGGAAAACCTAGACAAACAAACACAAACAACCAACAAGAACAAAGAGAACAAGCTTCCCTCTCATCATTTCATTGTTAAGAGCTCAAAAACAACAACTAAAAGCTTAGTTTTTGTATCACCGAAGTACGAAGCAATACTTGACCCCGAATTGATTTGACCTTGGGGAAGCAAAAGAGAAAATTAAAAAAAGATAATCAAGGGGTGCCTCCCACGTAGCGCTTGTTAATTAAAGAAGTCCCCTAGCTTGACTCATATTCCAACAAGTACATCATGGAGGATAGAAAGTGAGGTGAAGAAATTCTGAAGGACTATCATCCCCAAACTAAGAATTAGTAACGGTGAAAGGGCTAGACAATGGAGGTGGGTCCAAAAATCTTGAGAGTTTAAAAGAACTCTTCTTGTAAGGCACATTATCAAAAAAACCCGTTTTAAAACTTATCTTCACTCCCCGTGGAGTAAGATGCTGGTAAACCCTCGGGATAGGTGACAAATGGTAAAAATGTTCGTATTGTGAAAACGTTTAAATCATTGTTTTCTCCCTTATTAAGCAAAACATCATTTTCACCTCCTCCCGGGTCAAAGGTTTCATCATCATTAGAAAGATTGAACAATTCATCGACCATGGAAAGAATTTTCCTTTCAACTTGTGAAATATTTTCCCCATAAAGTATGTGAGGTCATTATTCTGACCTCTACGGCTCCAACCTCGTTAGGTAGAAATATCACCTCGGGGAAGAGGGGAAGAGAACATCGTCAAGTGGTTCCTCAAAAGGAGGAACGTCCCCTTCCGAGTCATCATCGGTATCAATTCCCGGAGGAATCATATCACAAGATATATCAATCTCTTCCTTATTATCTTGAAAATCATTTTCAACATTAGGAACATTGGAGGTGAGAGGGTTTTCATTAATCAAATCATCGAAAAACTTTAAATCTCCCTCCGTTTCACAAGTATCATTAATTTTCAATCTTGAGTTGAAATACACCTCACTTATGAAAGACCATCTTTCTCCCAAAGTAATGATTTCCTCATCGAGTTCAAAAAGTGGATTTGAAAAACATTTAAATGTATCAAATTTATTTTCCACTTTCGAACTTGACTCGTCATATCTTGAGAATTTTTCGTTTTGTTCAAAAAGCACGTTTTCAAAAACCTTGAATTTAGATTCCATTGAATTTCCCTTTATAGAAATCTCACATTCCTTTGCATCGTTGGACTCTCTTGGGATAGGATTAAAAATCTCAACACTAGACTTTTTTATTTCGTCTGACTCCGTTGAATAGTAGTGTTTTGAATTGAGCTCATCCACCATTAAAAGAGAATCCTTAATGTGTCCAATCGGCAATGGTTTCAGGAATTTGAATTCGTTTTCATTATAAGCTCATTTTGAAAATCTTCAATTACACCATTAGAAAGATCGTTAGCACACCTGGGGAGTTGAGCAGGAATGCTCGAACACTAGAATCGAATGAATCTTTTGATGGGTACAAAATGCAACTTCATCCCCAGTTTTATAGAAGAGTTAATGGTTCTAAAATCGGTGACATCGGGTGTAATCGGAATTGGTTGAACAAACATCATTCTGAAACAAAATATTCACAAAAGATTTGTCAATTATTTTCTTCGGGTAAACCGTTTCTTGAAATCCTCAATAATGGAATATATCCTCCCATATCATTGAACCATCAAGAAATATCTTAGTGAGCGTTCCATTCCCTTAAGGGAATGTCGGGTAGTAATAGAGTATCATTTCCTAATTCCAATTGTCCCCAAATATCCAATGGCAGTGGTTACTCATAAATGGAAAGAGGAACCTAAAAAATTCCTTACACCAATTCACAAAACTTTTTTGTGGATAGTCCTCATCGAAATACTCAGCGGAATAACGAGTCTAGCTCTCTTGGGGTTGGGATAGGATACTTAACACTAGATTTCCGTGAATCTTTTTGTGTATTAAGATGCCCATCCCCTATTTTTAGAGAACTAACGATCCTCGGAATTACTTTGCATTCTCCGTAAAGAAAGTTGGTCGATTACCGCGAGACACTTTTAAATTGTACGCTTATTAATGCGATATGATATCGCGTGCGTGAGATCGCCGTCGAGGGCGATTATGATAGAAGCTTTAGAGAAATGCAGAATATCGATTTATAAACGATTCTTAGGCGTTAGATTAAACGTTGCGAGCTATCTAACTCCTCGGGCGATCTTTTTTCTAGATGAGCGAATTCCGGCTCCTTCGCGTCGTTCTCTTATGCCGTTTAGACACCGAAATAGGGCTTTCACGCGCGCTCTCCGAGTGTAGAATGTAGCGAGAGCAGCGAAGATCACACTTGAGATCTTTAATTCTTTGCTTAGCTTTCAATTCTTCTTCCGTCATCAATCATATTCGACGTATCGAGCGGAGGAACATGCTCGTGAGCGATCCATGGGATAGACGTAGCCTGCTCTCGACATGTGTCCACAAAAATGGATAACCGTTTTCGCACCACTATTGAGTACAACAATAAGTCCCTTCGTAAGAACCACGACAAAACGAAACAACAACAACACACGAATTATCTTGTAAATCATATGGTGTATTACCCTCACCATCATGACAAGAATAATCCGAAAAGTGTGGAGGTGTGGTATAAAGATTAGGAGAATAATTGTTAGCACTTGAATTAGTACTACAATTGAAGCAATCTCCATTAACAAGGTTTGAACCACACCTCGCACAAGTCGAACACGGGCAATGCGGGAATTCATTTGTCCTTCCGCATTGAAAACAAAGATAAAACCCGTATGTCGACATAATAAAGAATCAAAATATAGAGAGGTTGAGAAGAAGAATTATTAGAATAAGAGGACAACGAAGAATATTTTTGGATTTCATGATTTTTTTTTAATTTTTTATAATTTTTATTTATTAAAGGCCTAAAATTCTAAGAATGGAAAAATAATCGAGAAAGAACTCAACCAAAAGATCTACTCACGTCACGGTAGCTCTCTAACCAACTAACTCACAAAGAAGAGCGGAGAAAAGGGAAAGAGCGCGGCTCTTTTAGAATAAAACCTTTGATCCCTTGAGGCGAATCCGAAGACCCGCCCTTCCTACTCTCTTTAATGAAATAGCCAACTAAGGGAGCCGTACCTGGCATGTCAAAAATGGGAGTGTTTTGATCTTTTGTTGCGATGATATTATGATAATACTCTATTAAGAGTATTATATTATTGTTGATTTTTAAAAAAAAAAATTTTTTATGTTTTTGATTATATAACAAGAATGTAACTTTCCCGGTGGAAAGGATCTTCTCGACTTTACTTCAACGAATGCCCTCGAAAATCGTTCACGTCTTCCCCGGCAACGGCGCCAAAATTTGGTATCGTGTGTGAGCACTAGTCAAATGTAAGTATATTTAGTATTAACCTGTAAAAATTCATTCCACATACTTCTGACAAACAGAGAAATAACAGGATAAAATCTCACTTAAGAAAACACAATATGGTTATAGTTTTAACCGGGAAGTATTTCCAATCTCTGTTCGTATCCCAACGAAGTCGTGAATTGAGAATTTGTGAATAATTACGGATTCGAGACAAGAAGAATAAAGGATTTTGAATTAATTGAATTACACTACGAATTTAATAGCACAAACTAAAAACAATTAACTAGCACGAAATTTTAATACACGAAAATTAAAAACGTGAGCTAAAACTGAAATTTAAAATCTAAAGCACTTCTATTAACAAATTTTATACCTAAAAATCACAAATTTAAAAAGAAAATTTTAGGAAAAAGAATTAGAATTTTTTAACTATTTTTAAAATTTTTTCATATGAATTTTTTAAAGAAAAAGTGAATACTAAAATAAACTTTTTTCTAAAAAAGTTATATAAAATTCTATTTTTATTTTTCAAAATACTAGAAATGAAAAAGAAAATTATTACAAAAAGAATTAGATTTTCCCAACTATTTTCTATTTTCTATGAATTTTTTAAGAAAAAGAAAATTAACTAAATCTATTTAATTATCTAGAAAATACAAATTTAATTGGAAAAATAAAGAAAAATAGTTTTTATCTACTAAAAAGGTGTAGAAATTTAATGGAACAAAAATGCCCAATTTTTATAAACTAATTGAACTCTAATTTTGCTAATTAAATCCTAACCCTAATTTTATAAAACTAAAATTAAAAATATTAAAACTATTTTATTATTCTAAAAATACAGGGTAGAAAATGAAAAGTATGGAAGTAAAGGGTAGGCGGGATAACTATCAAAAATTTACACTCTAGTTAAAAGGGGTAACCTCTAACTATTGAAAAAGTACAAATTGAACCCTACGACTTGGCTTATTTTGAGCTTATCTAAAAAGTGAAAATCAACAAAAACTTAAAACTACAAAGTTGTTCCTGAGCTTTAATTCTACAACTTTAATAAAAGCTTATTGAACTTTTATCCACTAGATAAGCTAGAAAATTAGCTTTTTAAGCTGCTTTACAGAAACTAATGTTTTCCTAACTTTTCTAGTCTTTTGCTTATTACTAGCTTAATACTACATGAAAATAAGAACTAAAAGAAGCTATAAGATGCTTAAGATGTATACTAGGGATGTCTAAAAAGAAATAAGCTAAGAGTTAACAAGATTAATAAGAAATTAGCTCTTAAAAAGCTAAGGTTCAGCTTATTAACTATTTTTAAGCTATCTCTAATAAGCTAACTAGTTTAAAACTAAATCTTAGAAGCTGAATTTTTAGAAATAAGCTATCCTATAGTTATTTAACAAACCTAGATAAAAGGAACTTTGGAATGACAACTAGAAAGTAGAAATCAAAAGAAACAAGCTAGTAATTCAAGCTGCTGCCATACCACTTTTATAAGGACATAAAAGCTAATCAAAAGCTATTTAATGAAAGTTAAAAGTTAATCTATATTAAGCTAGTGGAATACTATTAAGGTGTTTTATACTAAATTCTATCTTCCTAATTTAAAATGCTATAAAGTAACTAGAAAAATGATATGTATCAGCAGTACTTACTGAGTCACTACTGATGTAATTGACAAATCAATAAGTGCAGGCCAAGATTCTTAGTTCATGGCTCTTAAACTAACTCACTACATGTAACTAAATGTACAATAACCAAAATTGAATTCTACAATGCTTTAAACTACTTAACTCTAAAGCTACTTTGCATAAAAACTGTCCTGGTGCTGGAACAAGCTTATTAAGCTCTAAATCTTTAAATTCTATACACTAACCTGAAAAACCTGTTTAAAACTTGAACAATTTGTCAAACTCAACTAAGTAAAGTGTTTTGACAGGATTAAGTTGACTTTAAAAGTCAAAATCACTTTAACCCAAACACTCCTTATCCTGAACTGTCCAAACTTGATTCTACTTAAAATCTATTTTAAAACTAAAAATACTAAAACCTTATATCTACTCAAACTAAAACTTGCCTAATTAAGCTATTTTAACTCTAAAACCTACAGCTTATTAATAGGATTAAGCTAGTTTTTCAGCTAGCTTTACTCCTCTATATGACAGAATCTAAAATATTGAACTTTCAATGAATTCTATCTATAACAGCTTAAAGTAATTGCATCTATAAACTAACTAAGCAAAATTAAACAGAATTAAGCACTAGTAAAACAAAGAAATAAGCTACTGAATTTAAGCTACTTGAATGCTAAAAATCAAAATCATGAAACTTAACCTTTGAATTGTAGTTTCTGAACTCTAGCCACTCTTGTTGAGTGAGTGGCTTTCAATTTCAAACCTAATTGGCATCCTGCCTCTAAAACCTGAGCTTTAAGCCAATAAGCTAAATGTAGCTTATTACTCCTTATTGCTTCAAAATTTGAATCAAACTAAATTTAAATGGACAACATTAAACTAAAGTAAACAAATACAGTTTATAAAAAGCTTTTAACAAGATTTGAACAACTTTTGAACAAAAATAGCCTATTATTTGACTTATTACAAATGTAACAGTAACAATGGAGGAATGAAGGAATTGAATGTACATTAAAAGTAACTGAATTGAAAATAAATGTAAAGTACAATGAAAGGAAATGAATTGAAAGTAAAGTAAACTGGTTCAATCACTCTCTAAAAGCTTGAGAAATGGGAACAACTAAGAATTAGCTATGCTATCCTATTTATAAGCTGAGAGTGAGCTAAGGAAGAGGCTTTGACTTCTGAGTTGACCAACCTGTCCGTTAGATCTTATAACATTTTTCCTTGATCCAACCGAGTCTATTGGACGTGTTCTGGCCAATCACTAGAGCTCCACGTGGACTTTGTACAGAGTTTATTGAAACCAATAGCAAGTTGCCACGTTGAGGATTTGTGAGGTGGAACAAGACTTTATACGCGTTAAAAAGGTATTAGGAGGTGGTGGATAATAGAGAATGATACTGTGGTGGGTGAGGTGCAGGTAGAGGTGGAAGAAAGAGAATGCCACCGTAGTTTGGAGGTTTGTTTGGGCGGGAGAATTGGTTGTAGGACGGTTAGGGAAGAATTAAGCCCGCGTATGAGTTTGAATCTTTGGCTTAATTGCAAAAGTAGCCCTTGTGTTTCATTTTGAGAAGTGTAGTGTAATATGAGTTCGAGAATTGTCATTATTGGCCCTTGTACTTGCTATCTCTTTTTTCTCTTTAATAAACCAACTTTCTAACTTTGACAACTTTGGTCCTTGGACTTTCAAAACATCCAAAAGAACCCTTGAACTTTGAAAACTTGTCATGATTAATCCTTTGACTTCAATTGGGTCTTCATTGACTTTCTTTTCTTGTGTCGGGCTGATCCGGCTTTGATAATTTTCCTCAAATTTCTCTCTTGTACTTGTCTCTTCCGTTTCTTGTCAGTTTTGGCTCTTTCTGACTTTGATATCCTTTCCTGCACATTATGACACAAAAGCACACATATTTCTATCTTTGTGCATGTTTTTGGCTTTTGATTGGGCAAATCCTGGTATTTTAATATGTACTCAAATTAACATTTATGCCAGGACCGAAACGCTTAATTTTGTTTATTTGGTTGAAATTAGGTATGCTTGAGAACATGCTTGAAACGGAGGAATGACAAAATATGGTTCTCCAAACATATGACCGGATAACAAAAGCCTGATTCTCTACCACCGATAAAAGCAGTACCAAGGGAGGTAACGATTTTATGGAAGTTACCTAAAAGGAAATATCATAGCTAATGTACGATCTCTAATGACCTCTCTTACTATATCAAATGTAGAACACGTCGTAACTTAGCATATTAACTTAGTTTAGTGACGGTCAAATTTATGACAATAAGTCTGCAAGTCCTTATTCACTGAAGAAGGTATGAAATAATTAAAGATGTAAAATCATAAGGAAACCGGGATTAAGATAAATGATTTTATTCGTAATGAAACTAGGAAATAAGTCTCAAGACAAATTATGTCTCGCCATGGTAGTGGATAATTCTGCCTTATGGCATAGAAGACTTGGTCACGTAAATATGCGTTTAATTCAATCGTTGTCATCTAAAGAATTAGTTAGAAACTTACCAAAGCTAAAATATAATAAACATTTTTGTGATGCTTGAAAAATTAGGAAGCAAGCTCATGCAAATCATAAAGCTAAAAATATGGTTTCCACTAAAATGATGTTTAAATGAATTACATATGGACTGTATTTTGGTCCATCGGTCAATCAAAAGCTACAAGGTAATTTATACACCTTATATAGTAGATTATTCAGGTACAACATGGACTAGATTTCTAAAAACTACAAGTGAAGCTTTTTGAGAAAATTTAAAATATTAAGTAGGAAAATTCAAAACCAACTAGGTAATACTATAATAACTATTAGAACGGATCATGGTCGGGAATTTGATAATGAAGTACAATTCAAAGCTTATTGTGATGCACAAGGCTTACTCATAACGTCTCGGTTCCACGTACTCCAAAATCAAATAGGGTAGTAGAAAGAAAGAATAGGACCTTAAAAGAGATTTCTAGGACTATGTTTAACGAACAATCCATTCCACAAGAGTTTTGGTGTAATGTCGGTTGAATAACGTTCCCAACTTATATACTAAATATAATATTAATTCGACAATACTAGGAAAACCCCTTAGAAAATATTAGAGGAGCGAAACCTTCTTTAGAAAGAAATTTTTAAAGTATTTGAAAGCAAGTACTTCATCTTGAATACTAAAGACTATCTAACCAAGTTTGACCCAAAGTCATACGAAGGTGTTTTTTTCTAAGGATATACTAAATAGAAAAGCTATATATAGTAAGTAAATAAACCCACAATATAATTGAAAGTCAAAGAAACACTCAACGTGACGAATCTATGAAAGTCCTTCTCCAACCAAATTATCACCATGGTTGATGAGAGTGGTGGAGAAGAAGAAGCCATTATAAAAGAATACCAAAGTAGTAAATAATAATAATGAAGAAGATGAGTCGATAGAAGTTGACGAAATAGTTAACATTAAGGAGTCTAAAGAATCACCTCAAGATTCAAGTTCCCATAGAGAATCTTAATCAAAGAACCTTATGGTCTCAAGCCCAAAATCATAGTAACTTCTTTTGTTCTATATCTACAATAGAACCCAAAAATGTCAATGAGACATTAAAAGATGAAAGTTGGGTTGTATATATGCAAGAAGAACTAAATCAATTTGTAGTAATGATGTTTGGGAATTAGTCCTTTTACCTATAAGTCAATCGGTCATAGGAACAAAAAGGGTCTTTAGAAATAAATTAGATGAAAATGGTATATTATATAGAAATAAGGCTAGATTAGTGGCACAAGGATATAATCAACAAGAAGGTATAGATTATGATGAAACATATGCTCCGGTAGTCTAGGTTATGAGTCGATTAAATATATTCTATGCTATTGCTAGTGAAAATGTTTAAATTATATCAAATGGCGATGTAAAAAATGCTTTCCTAAACGTTTTTATGGAATACGAAGAGGTTTATGATGCTCTACCACCGGGTTCATTGATTTTCAAAAACCAAATTATGTTTATAAACAAAATAGGCTTCTGTATTGTCTATCAAGCTCCCAAGCTTGGTACGATAGACTAAAAGATTTTGATAAAACACGAGTAAACAATGGGAATGGTCGATAACACTTTTACTAAGAAATCAAAGTCACATCTTATCATTGTTTAAATATATGTTGACGACATTATATTTGGTTCCACGAGTCAAAACTTGTGTGATGATTTTGCGAAAATCATGCACGATGAGTTTTGGATGATATGCTGGGAGGAGTTTAAACTCTTCTTAGTTTGAGGCTCTTCAAATTAAACAAATGGAAGACCGGAATATTTTTCAAATCCATGCCAAGTACATCAAGAGATGTTAAAGAAGTTCGGTTGAAAGATTCCAACCAAATAAAATAAAAGAAAAAAAACAAGACCGGATGTCCAACAAGATCAAGCACCACTAAGGACGATGAAGCCACATCCGTGATTAGCTCCTGATATATATAGGTATATTGGTAAGTCTCTACTTTATTTAACCGCAAATAGGCCCGATATTAGTGGTTTAGGTGTGTATGCTTATGTGCTCGTTTCCAAGAAAATCCTAAGACTACCCATTTAGAAGCCGTTAAGCGTATATTTAGGTATATTAGAGGAACTAGTCACTTAGGATTATGATATCCGAAAGGAACCAGAATAAAAACTATAGTTTATGTTGACTCCGACCATGCGGGCGATTACGTTGGTCGTAAAAGCACTAGTGGCATTTGTACGTTCATGGGATGTTGTTTGACATCTTGGTTCACTAAGAAACAAACCGCCCTTGCTATCTCCACGACTGAAGCCGAATACGTCTCCACCGAGAAGGCATGTCAACAAGCACTATAGATGAAACAAGCTCTCATCGACTACGGCATACGCCTCGACAATGTTCCGATTATGTGCGACAATAAATGTGTCACCGACTTAAGTAAAAACCCTGTACAACACACTAGAAATAAACATATAGAAATCGTCACCACCTTCTACGCGATAACGTCTAAAAAGGCAACATCTCTATCGAGAAAGTTGCATCCGAGGATAATATAGCCGATATATTTACTAAGCCCTTAAAACGTGAAGTATTTAATTATTTAAGATTAGGATTAGGAATGATGGAACTCATCATGGATGGTGATTCTCACAACCTCAAAATAATCGATAATCGGAAAATTTAATGAAGTAATTAATCATTATTCAAAAGATGTTAATTCTCATTACAAGTTTTAATTACAAAACTTCCGATCGTGAACATAATCGAGATTATAATTTTACTAAATATATAAAAAATATAAATAAAATGACTATACATATTTTCAAAATCTACATGTATGGTCAATACATGAAATTACGAAATCGATTAAAAAGGACGAAAAGAACAATCATCGAATTGCAACTCACACTTGTGTTGAAGATGTTTTGTTGAGTCTAAATTTTCATAAATAATTATGTTATTAGTAATGGTCAAACTTATGCTAAAAGATAACACACTCATAGTAGGATATAATACGTTGAAATTCCATCGGGAAATTCATGACAAGTTGCACAGTTCACTCAAAACTTGGATGTTGTCTCAGAAAATTATATCACATACTCCTAATAGTAAATATAACACACTCCAATTGCCAAAAACACAACACCTTATCTCAATTTGCTTAAAAAATCAACTTTGTCCATATTTGTGGACACCTGCAGATCACGGATCCACCATATGGAGATCCGTATGTTGTTTAGGTGGACCTGTTGGTCTCAAAACGCGGGTAAATAACAATTAAGAACAAATTGAGACCACGTTATATTATATCCCAAACCACACCCACGAACCAAAACCATAAAAACCCTCCATACTAAATCATAATTAGAGCAAATTAGGGCAATTAATCACAAAGATCATCAAGAAATCATCAATCTAAGACTACTATTGTAAGTGATTTCATCTTATTTTCTTCCAAATTTTGTGTCTAGGGTTTTAATTTTGCTTAAATTAAATAATTTAGGGATTTTAATTTTTCATACAATTTTCGCACAATTAGAACTAAGATATAACAATGTATAACTATTATGATACTTAGAAAGCATAAGAAGCGATTCGGCAAAAATTATTTTTCGCCAAAACCCCAAGTTATGATTTTTGAATAAAACTTCGCCTCAGGAACTTTTTAAAACAAGGGTGTTTTACCTACATATGATAACACAACGCCAAAATATTTTTCTTCATGCATAGACTCATGAATTAGATACAGAAGCTTAATTCATTAGCATTTTTTGTTCTATTCATCTAGAGCAATATCGAACATAGGTTGTGCATTAAGGTTTGCTTATTGCGGTATTATCGCTATTTTACTTTTGTTGAAGTCAAGCAAACCGCACACCCACATCAAGTACATGTAGACACACACTTAGAGATCACATTAGACTTCATTTATAATATTTTCTCATTGAAATCACTATAAACTGCTTAGATATCAAATGTCATATGAAGACTTTGCAAATTGCCCCATACATGAAGGAAGAATCATTGACAACAACTTCAACCCTCAAGTTAATCTTGAAGAAATCTTCTTTAAAAATGGTTTTCTATTCTTCTACCACTTAGATGGAAAGATTTATCCACAATTCCTCATTGAACTACTTTTCATCGATCTTTTCAATTTTGTAAACCATTAAACAATAATTAGGTTTGTGTCTTTCAACATCATGAAGAAAGATTTATATTTTACTCTAAGAGAAATCGAAAGTTCTTCTAGATATTCTCACAAAGGACACTACATTTTATACCAATGAATGGTCACTCACATCCTTTCTAAATCATAATATAACTCAGCAAACAACCGATCCCATGTACTTAACTTAGTACTGCCAGTATTAACTCAATACTAACAGAACTAACTATTACTACTTGACTTAACTGTTATAATACCAGTATTAAGTCTGTTACAATCTATTTTCCCAACAAATAACCTGTCAAAGTAGGATGATCCTACCCTTCTATATATAGTATATGGATTAGGGTTACATAGGATGTAGGCCACCCTTTTATCGGGTTTAGCCCATTCGGTCCGGCCCATTCTGGACTATACTCCAACATGTCCCCCAGCCTAGTATGATATGGTTCTTGATCATGTTATGCTGTACGTCCTTAGCAAGTAAGCACATAATAGTATAAGTAGCCGGGTCGGTCCACACTATACGTCATCAGTCACTATTTCCAAATTTCTTCACTTATATAGAAAACGAGTCGGTATGCTCGCGTTTCGCTGCGGGACGATTAGTGGGTGCCGTTTTGAGCTGGCGGAAACAATTAGTTGCATTAAGCTACGTATAAAACAGAAAGTTAAATGGGCCACCTCATGATAATGACGACATATACAAAGGGAAAAAAATTGGTTTACTCTTTTAGTCTACTCATCGTTTATTCAGTGACTTACGCTGTTCCAAACACACCTTAACAATACAATAGCCTCAGTAATTCTGGGTACTTTGCTTTCAGATATAGGTGTAACCAAGCAAACTCAGTTTACTATAGCTTCTTATCCAGTCCTTAAGAAGCGAATGTGTTGTAAGACCAACGTTCACTTCCTGTATCAACATCATCAATAAACCATGTGAGTATCATTACAACTTCAAAACAAAACAAAAAACAAAGTAACTCCAAATAAACATATCGGATACGATGTGGTGATATTTCAATTTCATTAAACATAAAATTATCATTGAGTTATACGTGGCGGGTTGTTGGCAACATTGCATACCACATATTCAGTTTTGCATTTTGCAGTTGTAACCAAGATTGTAAGCACTGGATGTGCAAAATACTAAAGTAGGTCATGGATCATGGAAATTAAAGAGATTGATAAACGTAATAGATTATAATTTCCTATTACAATTTTGCATCAATAAAGTTGAGATTCACTATCATCAGATCTATGCGAAATTAGATAGCCCACAATTCAATGCCTGGTACTAAAGCACGGCTAGTATCAATTTATGTTTGCAATTTGCACCATAAACTTGATGAATGTAGTAGCTCAGTACTTACTCATACATTGGTGCCAGCTTCTTTGTACCTTGGGTTTGGTGCTGCTATTTTATGGATTGGGGAGGTACGTATTTTTATTAATAAGATTTAGTAACTTCTATAAACGGGGACTATATCATTATGACAAAATTTACAAACTATTTTTGGCCTGATAATAATAGTAGTGTATATAATTGCTTAATGTTGACTATGTCTATGTATATCAGGGACTTACCTTACATCCACTGCACGAAGCCAAGCGATTAGCATTCTTGGTATACCCATTCGTGGTATTGCTAGCTGCAATAAACAAAGCACTTGGTTACCTCTTCTCTGTTAAAACAACTAAAGTTAACTATTTTTTTAATCATTATGACATTGACATAATCACATACTCCGTAATAGATTAAGATGCCACATTCTTTGGGGTATCTTTATATAATAGTAACAAACTACAACTTTTTTTAAGCATTATTTTAAAACTTTTTTCCTGACCAAATTACATAATTAGAGTCTAGTGTCACACAGACTTAGACCAGATAATGCTTTCGCTTCTTGTGCGTGACCACTTGAGAGTTATTTGCACCTAGCAAAAAAATAAACTAAAACATCACACATCTTAGTGTGATTCCGACATTGCTGATGTGACTGAAAAATAAACATTATGAGTCACGCTATAAGTCTTAAAGGCCAAAATAATCAACTTTAAACAACAATTTGATTAGTTCTACCTGTATGCAAACATAAGATGAATCTTTTTGCATACTTCAAAGCATTATCAACTATGCAATTTAACTAAAAATTATGAATTCACGCCTATTCATATTCGTCACTTAAAAAAGTATGCTTCAAATTCAGGTTTGGTGTATATTCTAAGAAATAATTAAAAATGAGAACAGTGTGATGTAAGATACATGTGGTTGTCCTCTTTCGTCTTGATCTCCAATGAAACGTCGTTAGCTGCCACGGGCATAAACTTGTGATTAGGACTCATAGGACTCGTAGAAGATGCACATATTCGCAGATGTGAAATCAGAAACAAAAAACCAAAAATCATATTTACCGCCAAATAAAATAAACCAAAACTTACATGATAAACCAATTCGAGCTAGGATCTTTATGTTTCCTAAAGTCTGTTAATACAAGTATTCGCGCAAAAACAATATTTATATTTAATGATCTTCATGTTTTGATAATAACAAATATAATGTCATACTACGTAAAGTTTACGTAAACAAGTTATTTAGTCGAAAGTTTACTTGACGACGAAAAATCACTTAAGGTATGAATATGACATTATTAAACATAGTTAATGATCAAAGAAAAATATTATCATTTGCATAAACCTTTTCTAATCAAATGATTTAAGTTAACACATGATTAATTTTAAGCTAGTTATATTAATCATGTAAGACAAAATAAGATTAACCATAAGTGGAAACAATCTTTCCAAATCTAGAAAATCTTTCCTTATTGGTGATAAAAAATATTTTGTTCTAGAAGAATATAATAAACTAGTTTTATTAAGTACAAAACAATATTTTGTATAGATTTGGGGTTAATCATAAAATGACAAATATTATCCCAGCTCCCCCAATGGATCTACCTAATACACTAGACGGGTCCAGCTATGGTGGATCCATGGGTCGCAGTTTACAATTGTTTGGGACAACATTTGAATTTTAAAGGCTTGCCTATAAATATCAACCTGAAGCTTTCATTTTTAACAACTCTTGACAAATATTTTTCACATACATCTTTTATCTTTTAATTATTTGATCATTATACTTGTTACATAATCCATTACAAGTGATCAACTCATTCCACTCTTTAGTGAAGAACACTTACGAAGACGTCAAGCTTCAAGTGTTAATAGTTTAGTTGTGTCATCACGATTGTGATAATCATTCATCTTGTATATCTTGTGTTGTGTGTTGTGTATATCATATGTGTATGATAGGTTAGTATTTAGGCCACAAAATACATAGTGTGTTAGATTGGTTCTATCTCGAAGTAGAACTCGATATTTAGCTTAGTACCGGAAAAAGTGTAAGCGACGTGTATGATTTTCTCCGCCTAAAGGGAGCTTGTTGACATAGTGAAGATAACTCTCAAGTTGGGTACTTGGGGAGTGGAGTAGGGCGAAGAGGAGCTTCGTAGCCGAACCACTATAAATCATTGTGTCATCGGTTTGATCTTTCTTATCTTTACTTGTTCATACTTCGTAGATTACTTATTTACTTATTGCATCGTTATCATATACACTTGTGTATATCTATTGAGTTCACATAAGTCGATAATCTAAGTTTTATTTTAAAACGGTAAAAACTATTCACCCCCTCCTTCTAGTTTCCACATTGGCCTTGCCATTGACAAAGGTATCCAGACTAGGTTAGTAGCGGGTATTGATCACGGAAAAACCAGAAGGGGTCTTGCTGACGTTGCCGCTTATGATCCTTCCATGGAAGCGAGGTATGTTTTCGCTGTCCTAGCTTTATGTGACCTAGACTTTAACCTTCTTTCTCAGTTGGAGTCGCAAAAGGATGCCAGTATTGCTGATATTATGAAATCTCTGCGTTTGGAAGGCCCTTTTGCTGAGACTATGAAAGCTAGCCGGTTACAGCCTGCATATGAGCAACACCTACTGCCTATCCACCGAAAGGAAGATAATGTTGTTGTCGGAGAGACTTCTCTATCTGACTCTTTGAACGTGGTCCATGACCGTGTTTAAAAGCTCGAGGAAGGTGCTATATCCCATCGCACGTCCATTTCTGATGCAACTCTATTTCTGGTTGATCTATTGTCTTCGAAAAACTTTATTGGTGAAGCTAGTACCTCGGAAGTACCAGCAACAACTGTCGCTACTACTACTTTGTCTATTTCAGTCACCGCTGCTAGTGCCAGCTCCATTCCACCCATATCGGTGGCCGACTATGATGTGTTGGATGCAGGAATTCAGGGTGAAGTTCCCCATTCCCCAAAGATTGTGTTTGAAAAGGAAACTTTGGATACTACACCGGAGCGTCCCACGACCAGCTGACCTTGCCATTGTTGTGGTGCTTCCTTTTTGAAAAATGTAATCATATCTTTTGTTGTTGTTTACACCGCGGTCATGTGTGACCTTTTTTAAGCGGTTGTTCTTAGACATATTTATGATGCTTGTGTATAACAGTTTGTTTATCGTAATATTTAACATTTTATGTTTCTTGTTGCTATCTTTTAATATCGTGGTTATGTGTTTATAGTGATAGTCTTAGTTGAATATTTATGGGTTATTCTCTCAGTACTGGGCTTGCAATACCTCTTACGTACATGAGTTAATTGTGAGGTTGCTCATCCTTTTATTATTCGGAATAATAGGCTTTACTTATGGAGTCGTGCCCCTTTGTGTGCGCGTCTTACCAACGTATAACATGTAAATAAAATTGCAAAGTAAAAATAGAGTAAAGGTTTTAAATAAATTTGTGAAGGTAGTTGGGCTTCACGTTTTATTCATTAAAATCATAAAAGACATTACATAAAAGAAAGGAAATTCAACTACTGCCCCTCCACTGCGAAATTCGCGTGGGTAGGGTGCTTACTTTTCATGAATATAACACTTTTTGAGGTTGCAGACATTCCATGTTCGCGGAAGGAGTTTTCCATTACGGTCTTTGAGCCTGTATGCTCCTTTGCCTAGTGCTTCAATCACTTCATACGGTCCTTCCCACTTAGGGCCTAGCTTCCCTCTGTCTTCGGCATGGCTGGCGTCATTGTTCCGGTATACAAGATCTCTTGGTTTGAAGTTTGTATTACGGACCTTGAAGTTATAGTATTTTTCCATTTTTGCCTTGCTTCTTACCTCGCGGAATGCT
>BQNB010126494.1:0-19593 GCA_026074375.1 Tanacetum coccineum | reverse complement strand
TTGCTTGGTTGGGCCGGGGGCCCATTGTAATGATATGGCTCAGGCCCAGGGGCCTGGTACACCTATTATACGTCATCATTTACTTGTGAATCAAATCAAAAAATATGAATCAATTTGCCCAAACGTACATTTCTCAATCTTCTCAAAATAAAAATCTTCTCAATAGAACCGGAGCCTATATATATATATATATATAGGAAGGTTAAAATAAAAAGACAAATATCCGTGAGAAGGATAAAAAGAAAACTTTTTTTTAAAAAATTCCAAAAAAATTCCACAAAATCAAGTATGTTGGTGCATAAAACTTTTGTAAAAGAAGTTTTTCTAATTTTGAGTTTTCAAACGTTTTTTTAATGCACAAAAAAATAAAATTTGATGCACAAAAATTTTTTGATGCACAAAATTTTTAACTTGTTATAGTTTGATGCGCAATAAAATTTTGATGCAAAAAGTCAAAAGAAGTTGGGTACAAAAACGGATTTTTGATGCACAAAAAAGCGATTTAATGCACAAACGTTTTTTTTCATAATTTTTTTCGGCAAAAGTATCAACTTTAAAAAAAACTTCCTTCACAACTTTTTCATGCACCGACATACACGATCTTGTGAAATTTTTTCAGAATTTTTTGAGAACTTTAAAAAAAAAATCTTTTTATCCTTCTCACGGATATTTGTCTTTTTATTTGATCTTTATCCTATATATATATATCACTTGTGATATTATACCTAGTGGTTAGGGATTTAGGGGTTTTGGTATAGGGTTTGATGGTTAGGGTTTTTGGTATATATTTTTTAAAGTTTATGTATATATTACTTGTGATATTATACCTAGTGGTTAGGGGTTTAGGTTTTTCGTATAGGGTTTAGTGGTTAGGGGTTTAGGATTCTTGGTATAGATTTTAAAGTATATATATATATATATATATATATATATGATGACATCAAATAACGTCTATTTTATAGCATTATTTATCCCACGATATTAAGCCATTTTGTATAGTTATTGCAAAGAATTGTTACTTAATCGTTTATATTTGAGAATTGCAGTAATTGTGGAGTAATTGGTATTGTAAATTTCATGTTTCTAGTCTATATTTTTAACTTAATACGGTAATTACACATATGTTTTCTTGTGGCACATTGTTAATTTCAAAAATTTATAACACAAATATAGACAAAAATTGATATCAAATGAAATACATTTCAAATACAAGTAACAAACCAAAAAACATAAATACATAAACAAAATTTGATATAAAATGAAATACATTAAAAATATAAATCCAACTATATCCATGTTGTTCAAAAACATATGTGCACTCTTCGAAAAATATATGTGCACGATTCACGTTTCTCAGTCTCAAATTCCATTAGAAGCATATTTGAGTACCCATGCAAAACCATCAGTATGCAACCAGCCTTTCGATTACATATAAGCACAACTTCCTAATATTACAAGTGCGAATCGATGACCGTCTTCATCACACGTGATCTTTTCTATGATTGAGTCATCCCTTAAAAAAGCAAAAAAGAAAAAAGAACTAATTATATAAAAAACATGTTCGATACCTACAATTACAAATAATTATAATTAGTTTTATTGCGAACAACTAGAAAACACATATGCAAATCTAAACACATACACACAAAATTCAGATCAATCTCAAAACATATATGTTGGGTATTTTCTTAGTCCATGAGGATTAAGAGCCCAACACATTGGGGCCCATCTTGGGTCCATTTAGTCCTTACTAGAGGCATCCGTTATGCTCATTAAAAAGTGAGAAAAAACAAAGAGAAAAGAAAAGAAAAGAAAAAAAGAAGAAGATTTTCGGAGTTCTTATCATCCAAAACCAGCAGTGTTTCGTCGATCCCCGGAGTTTGCACCATCGGATCGTCACGATTTTTGGACTGAAGCTTCCTTGCATATAAAGGAAGGTTTTGACCGTTGGGGATCCGATTTGAGCTGAAAGTCTGTTCTTACCCGGGCAGATTGCAAGTTTTGGATGATATTCTCATTTCTTGTTCTTTATTTGTTGCCAAATATGTTGATATTGATTCCAAGATTATGATGATTGATGTATAATCCTCTATTTTATCTAGAGAAAGTTTGTGTAACCTCTCTTTGCTTGATAGTGGATTTAAGGCGGCACTAAGGTGTCCCGTGGTTTTTACCCAATTTGGGGATTTCCTTTTCCAACCTAAAAGCTGGTGTTTCTTGTGTGTGTTTGATTATCTTTAATACTGCTGAATTGGTTGATTTGAGTATGTGGTTTGGGGCTGGTTTGAGTTTCTTTTATTATGCCTTATTTGTTCACTTTCTCATAGGTTCATATAACGGGATTGGGTAAGTGCTGTCAAACGAAGGTTTTGATTCGCATTGTGTTTATAACCGTTGTGACCCATTGCACTTTAAAACCCTTCAAATTGGTATCAGAGCGTAGCCTCTTGGTTGGACGTACCTTGTTTGAAAACGATGGAAGCTAAATACAAGTAGGATGGTTAAATTTGAATGGGTTCTAATTATCCTGTTGTGGAAAGGAAGATGGAAGATCGTCTTTATGAAAGACTACTACTTGCCAGTTTTTAGTACTAAAAACCTGAGGAACAAAACAGATCAGAATGAACTATTTTGCATAGACAGGTTTTGTGGTTATATTAGGACAAGTGGATGATGATAGATGTTTTGAACCAATTTGTGAGAGACCATCTTCGTACTCTTTGGAACAAACTGAACAGTTATATGCTCGAGAAAAACTAGAAACAACAAGTTGTTCTTAATCAAGCTAATGATGAGATAAAGTATACTGATGGGTCCCCCCCCCCCCCCCACCCCCCCCCCCCCACCCACCCCCCACCCCCCCCCCCCCCCCCCCCCCCCCCCCTCCCCCCCCCCCCCCCCCCCCCCCCCCCCCGCCCCCCCCCCCCCCCCCCCCCCCCCCCACCCCCCCCCCCCCACCACCCCCCCCCCCACCCCCCCCCCCCCTCCCCCCCCCCCCCCCCCCCCCCCCCCCCCCCCCCCCCCCCCACCCCCCCCCCCCCCCCCCCCCCCCCCCCCACCCCCCGCCCCCCCCCACAACCCTCCCCCCCCCCTCCCCCCCCCCTCCCTTTATTACCAATTCAACTTTAAATATGTTTCAGGTATTATAAATCATTCTGCAGGTATAGGGTATCAAGTTTGAAGATGAGATTCAAGGCTTGAGGCTTCTGGTACTTTACACCGGAAACTTGAAACTTTTTAGGACATCTTTGTCCAACTCTGCACCAATGGTGTTATCACCAAGGAATTGGCTAAAGGTAGTATATTTTGAATGAAGGATGAGAAAAATCACCAAGGTTCCTCTTTTTTCACATTCAGGATGTCTTGGTCACAGAACAGAGGCAGGGGAGAAGTAAAAGTAAGAGCCCAGTAACAAAGGTAATCATCCGTAGCATTCTCAGCAAAGGAAAATTTTGCCGAGGTTGAATGTGATCACCTTGCCACACGAAAAAGGAACACACATGACGTTTCGCGCAGACAGTTGAAAAAGGAGAACAGAAAAAAAAACTACAATAATCAGAAGAACAAAGCACAAGAAGATGAAGATGGTGATGACAGTACTGAAGTAATACCAACCACAGATATTCTTATGTATGTTCATTATGATATGGTTAACCTTGCTCTGTTGATTATTCGAGATGGATTCTTGATGGTGGTGCTACGACGATTCATGTTGCAACACGAAAAGAATATTTTTCATCTTACACACCAGGTGATTTTGGTGTTGTTAGGATGGGTAATACTGGGCTATCTAGGATTGCTGGTATTGGAGATATTTGTTTGAAGTTTGACACAGGGATGGAATTGGTTTTGCATAATGTGAAACATGTCCCGGATATGAGACTCAATATTATCTCAACAGGTCTTCTTGATGAAGATGGTTACCACAACAGTTCTGGTAATGGCTTGTGGAAAGTGACTCTCGGATCATTGATTGTTGCAAGAGGGAAAAGGGAATCCAAGTTATACATGACACATCCGAAGATCTCCAAGAGCATGTCAATTGCTATAGACAAGTGATATATGACCAGTTATGCATAAGAACGTGGTCACAATGAGTGAAAAGGGATTCTATTCATTCATAGAAAGGTGTGTTATTCCGGATGTGCATGGATTTAACCTGAAGAAGTGCTCTCACTGTTTGGCAGAAAGCAGACTTGTAGAACGGTGCTTTTAAAGAGTCGTCCTTCTTTAAGGACGGAGAACATACTTTATCTGGTACTTTCTGATTGTTTGTGGTCCCATGAAGGACTAAGAAACTGGATGTGTGTTCCGTAAATTTGTCACATTCATCGATGATCATTCAAGGAAGTTTTGTGAATAACACCTTGAAGACTAAAGATCAAGAATTGGATGAGTTTAGAGCAGTTTCATGCTTAGTTGAGAGGCAAACATGAAGAAACTTAAAATGTACACTCCAAGTGATAATGGAGGTGAATACATTGGCCCCTTTGACGCGTATTGTAGAGAGCATGGAATTCAGCATCAAAAGACTCCACCGAAGACACCGCAATTGAATGGCTTGGCAGAGCGGATGAATAGAACCTTGGTTGAGAGAGTCAGATGTTTGCTTTCACATGCAGGGTTGCCTGCTTCCTTTTGGGGCAAGGCTTTAAATACGGTGGTACATTAATCTAACCCCTTGTGTTCCTTTGCATTTTGATGTTCTTGACAGGGTTTAGAGCGGCAAAGATGTTTCATACTATCATTTACGAGCTTGGATGTAGGCATCTGTGGCATATTTCCAAAGATAAAAGATCAAAGCTTGATGTGAAGAATAAGCCATGTGTGTTCCCTCGTGTATGGTCAAGAGTGAACTTGGGTGGCAGGTGTATGACCCAGTTACAAAAGAAACTAGTTTGCAAAACCGATATGTAAGTTTGACGGAAGAACAAACTTTGAGAAGATGTGAGAAGACGAGAAGAGAACAATTCCTCAACATAAGATAATCCTAGTTGACTTAGATCCGGTTTCCGCCAAAACATTTGATGGCACAGTTTGGGAGATGATATTCAGAATGAAGAAGAACAAAATGATGAAGAACATGGTGCTGATGATTTGATGCTCAAGAGCAACCAACCTAGATGAAGACGTTCATTCCTGAGTTGCCAGTTATCTATGGCCACCATATTGTTCCACTTAGGCGGTCCACTAGAGATCATCATCCTACATACGCTATTCTGCAAATAGTATTTTTACCACACTGATAATGGAGAGGCGCCTGATGTTATGCAGAAGCTATGGAAGATGAACACAAGAACGAATGGTTTGATGCATGCAATATGAAGATGAAATCCTTGTATGAGAACAATAACCTTTGATTGACGAAGTTGCCTAAGGGCAAGAGAAGCTTTGAAAAACTAATGGGTTTACAAATTGAAGACTAAGAGTATACTCCTAGACAAGGTCCAAGGCCAGATTGGTGGTTAAAGGTTTTCAGTCAGAAGAAAGGTAGTGTTTTGTATGAGATTTTCTCCCTCCAGTAGTCCGTAAGATGGGATCTATGCGAGTTGTTCTTAAGGTTTGGCGCGAGCCTCATCTTGAGGTGGAGCAAATTGGAATGTCAAGACTGGCTTTCCTTTCATTGATTCTGATAGAGAAATCGATATGGAACAACCTGAAGGTTTCAGGTTAAGGGGAAGGAAGACGAAACGTGTGTAGACTTCAGAAGAGTTTGTATGGTTGAATCCGCACCCGAGACAGTGGTACATAAGTTTGAGTCGGTAATATGAAGCAAGGCTGTCCGAAAGACTTTTTCTGATCATTTGTGTTTTCTTTCAGAGTTTGGTGATGATACTTTCATCATCTTATTGCTTATATTTTGATGATATCTATATTTTAAAAAAAAAAAAAAATAAAAAAAAAAAAGATTGTTTGGCAAGAACTATTGGAAGAATAGCCCATTGAAGCAAATTTGAGCAAATCCTTTGTTATAAACCTTGGGGCCAGCAAACCAAATCCATTTTTGCCATTTTTGGTCTGTTTTGGGTTTAATTGAGTTATTTTAGGTACAAACGGATATGTGTATTTTACACTTATCAGCAGGTTCAACATGGATAAAGCTAAAGTGGTTAGTTCCCCTTTAACTCCCAACTTTAAGCTTACTGATAAGGATTGTCCTTCTTCTAAGAAGAATATTGAAAAAATGGATAGAGTTCCATATGCCTCAGCGGTTTGTAGCTTAATGTATGCTATGGTGTGTACAAGGCCGAATTTAGCTCATGCGGTTGGTGTTGTCAGTCGGTTCCTGTCAAATCCTGGTAAGAAGCATTGGGAAGCTGTTAAATGGATATTTTGATATCTACGAGGTACTTCCAAATTAGGTATCACATTTGGAAATGGGAAACCCATGCTTGTTGGTTACACAGACTCGGATTTGGCTGGAAATAAGGACAACATGAAGTCCACTTCTGAATATTTGATGACTTTTGCAGGGGGAGCTGTTTCATGGCAATCAAGATTGCAAAAGTGTGTGGCCTTGTCTACAACAGAGGCTGAGTATGTGGCAGCAACGGAAGCGTGCAAAGAACTATTGTGGTTGAAAAGGTTTTTGCAAGAACTTGGTTTCAAGCAACAACGTTATGTGGTTCTTTGTGACAATCAAAGTACTATTCACCTTGCTAAGAATTCGATGTTTCATAAAAGAACAAAACATATTGATATCCAGTATCATTGGATTAGAGATGTCATTGAAGATGGTATGTTTGAACTTAATAAAGTTCATACGGATGATAATGTTTCTGATATGTTGACGAAGGCTGTAGCAAGAGAAAAGTTGAAGATCTGTTGCTCGTTCGCCGGAATGGCGAACTCATCCTCATAGACAGAAAATGGGGGAGATTTGTTGGGTATTTTTCTTAGTCCATGAGGATTAAGAGCCCAACACATTGGGACCCATCTTGGGTCTATTTAGTCCTTATTTAGGGAATCCTTATGCTCATTATAAAGTGTGAAAAAACGAAGAGAAAATGCAAAAGAAAAGAAAAGAAAAGAAGAATTTTGGAGTTCTTATCACCCAAACCAACAGCAGTGTTTCGTCGATCCCCCGGAGTTTGGCCACCGTTGGATTTCGTACACGATTTTTGACTGAAGCTTCCTTGGCATATAAAGAAGGTTTTTGACCGTTTGGGAACTTTATTTAGGCCCGTTGAAGTCTGATTTTACCCAGGGAGAATGCAAGTGTTTGGTGATATTCTTCCTTTCTTGTTCTTTGTTTGTTGCCATATATCTTGATATTGATTCCAAGATTATGATGATTGTTGTATGCCTCTAGTGTTATCTAGAGAAGACTTTGTGTACCTCTCTTGCTTGATAGTGGATTTAAGCGGCACTAGGTGTCCCGTGGTTTTTACTCACTTTGGGGTTTTCCACGCTAAAAGCTTGGTGTTCCTTGGTGTATGTTTGATTATCTTTAATACCTTGCAGATTTGGTTGATTTGATATTTTTGTAGGGCTGGTTAGAGTTGCTTTTAGTTTGCCTTATTTGTTTACTTTCTCATATGGTACAATACGGTTTGGTGTAAGGCTGTCATACTAAGTTTGCTTCCGCATTTTGTGTTTAATTAACGGTAGTGACCCGATTACACTTTACCCAGTCATAATGCACTCCCTCTTTTTTATTGATTTTATACCGACCACAAGACACATATGCACTCTTAAAATCTTAATTGTCACACGAATAAAAAAGCAAAATAAAGAGCTAAGATGATCAGCCACCTTTAATAGTCACACGAGTAAATTTCAAATTGTAGCTATCAAGAGCATGTGCAAGAAGAGTTTTAAAAATCATTATGTAACGCGTTATTATTGTTTTAGGAAATGAGACATGACTACGGCATTGTTTTCTTGTGAATTTCGTTTAGCACAACAAAATTAGTAGTATTGTTAAATTGACCCTTTGACCATCATTTTTCTTGTTTAAATTCATTTAGATATACTGGTGGTTAAAATAGCATTAGTGACGTCTTACTTTACATCAAAAGTAACTGTAAAGATAAACGCGAATATAAACGAAACCCCCCAAAAAAAACCTGAATATGTTATAAACCGAAAATTATACCAAAAAGAAAAACCAATGAGATCAATTCCTCATTCACCACGGTTATTAAAATATATAATAACATAAAAAACATACCCGAATAAGAAGTAGCACCAATAACATGCAATAGCTATGTCTTCATAATCATTAAACTCAATTAAAATAGAGTGGGTTTGGTGTTCGTGGGTATCTTTCATCCATCACAGCATGCAAAATTCGATAAACACGGACCCCACCAAAATTCAATCAAACTGACACGTCCACCAACCGAAATGATAATCCCTACCACCCAATTACCTACGAGATCTAAAAACGATTTAAAGAGAAGAACAAGCGATTGTTTTGAAGGGTAGGTTTCTTGGTGGGGGCGGTTAAGTGTTGGATTAGGGTTATGGTAAAGGAGAGAGATGTTGGAGATAATAAATAAATAGATCTGAGAATTATAATAAAGTTTAAAAATAATTAATGTGTAGTACCAATAATACCCTTTTAGCCTTTTGTTTAATTAAGAAAAAGTACCTCATCTTTTGTTTGATTGCAATTTTGGAACATTTAATTTTAACCATTGATTAAGTTCATTCAATGGTCTAGATTCATTTTAAGTGGTTCTGTATGTTCTGTACAAAAAAATGGTTTTGCAAAGAAAATGTCACTATATAATAATTATAATAATAATAATAATAATAATAATATAAACAAACTATTTACAGGAGATAGAAAAAAAGACAATAGCAAGAACCATGTTTGAAAAAATAAAATGCAAAGAAAGCATTACATTCACTATGAACAATATTGTTTTTTTTAACACGAGCCTTAATAAACACTAGCAATGAGCTAGAATTAGACAATCACAAGATACGGATTTTTTGAGCCAATCGAGTCCATTTGAACGAGCTTTACAATCTAAACGTACACCATTAAATAAGAAATTAGAAACAATGTTATCAAAAAACCTCGCCTGTGAAGTATATCCTCTCGAAAAGAATCTTGTTAAGGAAACATCCAAACCGACCAAAATAAACCAATAGAAGATTGGCCTCAACACCTGCTTTGAATTTGCCTGAAGCTAAAGATAAAACCGAAGTGTAACCATCATCATAAAAGAAACATTCAACGTAATCCACAATCCACCAAAGACGATATTTTTCCGAGCCATACTGTCTAACCAAATTACATTAAAAAAATATGACACGAAGAATTTCCGCCCCAGCTAGTTACATAATAGTCAAACTATTAGAGTCAAATTTCCAATACCGCGACGAGATAAATTCATTCAGTTGGGCAGAGCGCCATTCCTTTTTATTTTCCAACCATGAGTTCACCTTAAGAGTCACAATTTAACCACATCTCGTAGCGAGTGAATACAGAAAAAATTAGCATCAATCACTTGCGAATCTAGACTTCACACCGAAAACTCCCTTAATTTCCAAGCACCAAACTAACCTGTCAACCAACAGATGAGAGGGTAATCGTGCTAAACAACCTGAGAGAGTGTCGAGTAGAAAGTTCTCATAAAAACATCACGTACTCGGATTTCGACGAAAGATTTAACTTAAACTGTAATCAATCAGTTTCGTGTGAATATTTACATTCTGATGCCTCTCCAACGCGTACAGACGAGGGAATACATCTTTCAGAATGCCTTCATTATGCCATTTGTCTTTCCAAAAACTAGTATTGTCTCCATTTCCTATCTTGATCCGAATATAATCAAATAAGTTGACAACCTTAGCTGTAACTTCCTTCACTTCCGCAAAATAGAGGTCCACGTAGAATGAAAAACCCTTCTCACAGATATGATTAGTTTTGATATCATTAGACTTGTTAAGCAAGAAAAGGAAAGACAACCACTTAGTCATAACTAAACATGATATGTTTATTATATGATTGTTCACAAATTTGAATTGGTAACTCGTCGTAATCAACCACTTATCGATTCGGACTTCCTGCATAACTCAAACTTCATACACCTGATCAAGTAGTTCAAAAATCATAAAAGTACACCCGAAGCTCCAAAAAAAATGCAAATGAAGAATATGCAAATTTAAGAAACGTTACCCCTAGCATAAGTCGGAAGCTATTCGCAAAGAAACGTTACCTCTAGAATCGATCGCGATGTGTTTGACAAAATCTTTTGAACAAATGAAGAATTGTTTAAATTGTGAAGTGAACTTAGATGGCATATATATAAAAATAAAACGGTCAAAAAGTATTTTACATGTGATTTAAGTTATACAAAATGCAAATAATCTTTTTCAAATTTTTTTTCTTGAAATATTTTTTCACACGGCTCACGTTTAGAGCAATGTGGCCCAGTTTTTGGCTAATGGTATGACAATGTATCATATTTGTCACGATTTTCATCTATATGGTATCGAACCAAAATATTTTCTATTCCGTGGTACAACTCATTTAATAGCATTTTTGTGTATGTTTTAAGAGTATTTTATTTTGCCCCTCATTTATTATCCAAGGAGGGGTTAAATGGTCATTTAGTACATAAAAATGCAATAAAAACGAGTTTAATATACAGAAAAGCAAATTTTTTTGTTTGATACATGTAGAAGAAAATCGTGACAACTATGATATATTTAGCTGCTATTTGCCCATCTTTTTTATCGCCTCAAAGAAAAACACGTAAAACGGACAAAGAATAAAAGTATAAACCAAAGCTAAGGGGTTCAAATAAGAATTATTTATTGATATATCCCACATCGAAGATGGGAGAAAAGTGGGTGTGAATTTTGAAAGATAAATAGGGATGGTTGGTTTCCATAAAGCTTACAGTCTTAAGGAAGGCCAATAATGACCGCAAGCGAATTGGTCGTGCCAACACTTGAGAAAACGAACACACCTTAGCACGAGCGAGTTTATTTAGACTTGCTCGTCAATTTTTGGATGCTCATTCTACTTTAATGGGCGATAATAAGTAAAAAAAGCTTATCAGTTTGTCAAGTATTCATTAGAATTAAAAGAGTAAAATGTAAACTTCATCTCTGGTTTACAAAACGACTGTCTCATGTTTCTAGTCAATTGCGCAGATTTTATCCCTAGGCACCATACATCCTTGAGGCGAACGATGCAAATATTTTTGTCAGTTAAAAAGAAAAAATTGAGGCAAAAATACATCCATGTGGTTTGCAAAAAGTCCGTCTCACATCTTCACGTGACCAATATTTTTCCCCCTTAACTGACAAACTATTTGCACCGTTCGTCCTCAGGGATGTACGATGCTTCATTTTACTAACGGAAGGATGAAATCTGCGTGAAGTATTAACGAGAGATGTGAGACGATCATTTCGTAAACCATAGGGATGTATTTTGCACTTTATTCAAACTAAAATAAAACTCTAAATGTGTTCGTCAATACTTGTTTGGTTGGTGTTTTTTTTAATTACTCTCTTCGTCCTTAAATAAATGTTCACTTTTGACTTTCGAAATCATTTTTCAATAACTTTGACCTTAACTATGTCTTTTTGTGTTATGTAATACTTGATGCAAAATATATGAATGGGTTGGGTTATAAACGTATTTTCATTGATGTAATTTTCATTATGTATTATATAACACAAACAAAATAATTTAAAATCAAAGTTGATTGAAAAAAGACTTTAAAAGTTAATAGTGGACACTTATTTAAGGAGAGAAAGAGAGTATCATTTTCACTGGTTAACCTTATCTTTTAGCCACTCAATAACCTGATTATTATCCAAACGTGTATGCACGTATATTCTTGTGATTTGATCATGCTATAGCTTACATGAGTTCCTGTTATAAGTCTGAAACCATCAACAATGACGCCGAATATGCTACAAAGTGTGATTCTCTAGTCGAATTAGTTCAAGACAATAATGACTCCAAGCTATTTATAATATCGATCATACGGTAGACTTAAGACTTTTTTTTTTTTAACTGCAGATTTTTATTAAAAAACTAGCAAGAAGCTAGAAAAGATTACAAGATAACAAAATTAGGGTTTTGTAACCAAGACCCAATTAACATTACACTTAGATCGACTGGAGCACCACGTATAAAAAAATTGAACTACATCATCGATAAGAGGCACGCCCTTTGTTAAAATTCTCAAAGAGCAATTGATTTTCTGAAGCGACAAATTAAGCCACCAGCATCACTAACAAATACTTCAATTTGTTTAGAATCGATATGCTCTTACCGCCTAAGTAACAAGATCTTTATGTATATCGATCATTCACAGTATCATTTGATCTTGACGAGAAGTGTTAGGTATCAAAAAGATATCAAAGAAACTAAGCACACGGTGTGTTGATTTATATAGGTTTAGTTGGTGGTTTATACATAACTCAACCATATAACGTCAGTCTCACACCTCTCCTAAACCATAGGGTCTAGCGCCATCATGACCACTCAATGTTACACGACATTTATTTGTAGTTTTTTTTATTTGTGTTTTATTGAGTTAATTGTGTAAGTCAGAAGATGTTATATAATTTAAGTGATGGAAAGAGGGTGTTTTTTGGTTGAGTCATAAGTTCGGAGTTATAATTAAATTACGTTGAGGTAACAATACTTTCTCCTATAATACGAGCCGTATGACTTCGGGAACCACTACGTAAATTTAAATCGGATAAAACTCTTCATTTATTTAGGTATCATGCTTTGGTGTATGCAGTAAAATGAACTTTCCCTTCAATAATAGTTGTTGCAACCAAATTCCTATGATATCAATAATTAGTTGTCAGTTTTAACCGAAAAACAAATAACTAAAAGGCAAAGTTATAAGAGAATATTGATGGTGAATGCTCAATTAAAAATAGAATAATTAGAAAAATTATTATCTATATAATTCCGATATGCAACAAGTTTCGAATTCGAACCCATGACTCATCATTATTTATAGCCCTAGCCTATGCAAGCAGTATTTTGAACTCAGACACGAGCTTCATTACCCGATTTAGATGACTAATACACGATAAACTTATCAAGGTCAATGTCCGGAATCCCATTTTCGTCAACAAATGTATAGGTGCCCAACTCGTTAAGGTCATGATTTGTCGACTTGATATTGACACCAACAAAGGTTGTTTTTTTCTCATCATATCCTACCATATCTTCCTTTTCAGCATCATCAGTCAAGTTGTCTAAAACGATGGTTGAGTCAACTCCGTGAGTTAGCTCCAATGGTTTGACTCGCCCTTTTAGTCCAAGCATGTTGTGCATCTGCTCGTTGTTGAAATGAATTGCAAACCTTCCACCACTTTCACTTATCTTTGTGTATGATTGTCTCATTTGGTACAATAACCAAAGGCCGAAAACCACAAACAATGCATAACAAAATGTATGTTTAGTCTTTGATGATACAGATTGTGTGTTCACAAATTTGAATTGGTAACTCGTCATAATCAATCACTTATTGAATCAGCCTTCCTGCATAACTCAAACTTCATAGTTTAAATGCAATATAAACACATGATCATGTAGTTCAAACATCATAAAATTGCACTAAAAGTTCGGAAAAAATGCAAATGAAAACTATGGATATTATAGAAACGTTACCTCTAGCATAAGTCCGAAGCTATTCGCAAAGGAACACTCTATACTCGATTATGATGTTTCAGACAAAGTATTTTGAACGAATGCAGAATGTTAAA
The DNA here is from genome assembly GCA_026074375.1 of Tanacetum coccineum. Taxonomy (NCBI): domain Eukaryota; kingdom Viridiplantae; phylum Streptophyta; class Magnoliopsida; order Asterales; family Asteraceae; genus Tanacetum; species Tanacetum coccineum. The sequence goes on along the minus strand of BQNB010126494.1, from coordinate 5,886 downwards.
ATTGTCCAGTGAACTTAACGGTCAATAAGTATTTTACATGTGATTTAACTCTTTAAGTTTTACAAAATGCAAATTATATTTTCAAATTTTTTTTCTTAACATCTTCTTCATGTGACTTGTGCCACTGGGCTCACGTTTAAAGCATTGGGCCCTGTTATTCTGAATCTTTTTTTATCAGTCATTTGATTAAACAAGCAAAAGAACCCGTGCGTTGCGGCGGGGCTAATTTTTTTCCGAATATTTTTTTTTACGTTTCGGGGGTTTTTTTTTGGGCGATGCGTTATGCGGGGCTAATTTTTAATATTTTCTTTTTTTGTATGATTAGGGGAATAAAAATTTGCGTTGGGACGGGCTAATTGTTTACCGAATATTTTCTTTTTTTGGGACGGTTTTGTAAATTTTTTTACAGAAATTTTTGTGCAAGAAAATCGTAAATAGTTAAAAGGTGAGGGTCTGTTTTGTATTTTTTTTTACTTTGGGCCAGATTTTAGGCTATTTTTTGGCTAATTTTTCCCGGATATTTCCTTTTTTGTATGATTCGGGAAAAAAAAATTTGCGTTGGGACGGGTTAATTTTTTCCCGAATATTTTCTTTTTTTGGGACGGTTCGATATTTTTTTATGGGCCGAGTGATGTAAAAAATCTGTGAACAATAAAAACTTGACGTGTATTTTTTGTCAATTTTAAGGGGATTTTTATTAAAAAAAATCGAAATAAGTTATTACAATTTGGCGAGGGACCGATTTTGTAATATATTTTTATACTTTGTCAGGATTTTGGTACACTATTTTTATGTGAATTTTAGGCTAGTTTGTCGACAAATGTGTATATTAGTAATAAATTTTTATATGGCTTATTGTATTTATTGGGCCTCATGTTTTAAAGTGTTGGTTTTTTTTTTGCTATAAGGGTTTTTTTTTAATATAAGGTTGTAACGTTTGTAGACAGATATCGATTATTTTAAAGTAACTTAGGTATCGAAAGTGTTTCCGCGGGTATTTTTTTATCTGATTAAATCGGAGCCTTTTTTTGTAAATATTCTTTTTCCTCGCACGGTTGTGCATAATAATTAAAAATAAACAAAATAATTTATTTGAAATAAAAAAATAAAAACAAAATCGGGCAGCCCATAATAGGAGCCCGTTACTTGTATTAAATGCCCACTGTCAAAACACAGTGGATTTGTCACTCCATGTGTATATAGTATGTGTTTTTTTACGAGATTCAAATGAATTTACCGTATTAACTAATACGTTTAAAAGGTTGCAAACTTTCTTTAAAATTGCTTCGTACGTATTGGATTACTACTTTTCTAGTGTCACAAACTTTTAAAAGTATTACATGCATTTGTATGTAGTAGACATTCTATCGCACGTAAAACATATGTATGGCACAAGTTTGTAGATGATGGTCGTTTCTGGGACGAGGTTTTTATGTGTTTATATGGATTCGAGCTGCTAAATAAGCTAGCTTATAAAATAAGCTATATTTGTCATATAAGTTTATGGAATCTTTTATGAGTCATTAGCCTCTATAAACCCAAACTGATTGAAAGAGACTTATGAGGACTTATAACTAATAAAATTACTTAAATACCTTTGAAAATGTAATGGATTATCATGCGAAGGGTGAAAATAAATCTGAATTTAATTTGATTTATTTTTATACCATTTTACATTAATAAACTTCGGCTTCAACTAATTAGCCAAACATCTTCATAAAAATATAAGCATCACTTTCCAGGTTATAATATAAGGAGTAGCCTCATACCTAGCTCAAGCTCTAGAACTAGCCTCGGCCTCAACTCATTCGCCAACACACCCGATCCCAATTTGTCAAATGGTAAATTAGTTACACAATATCTAGTTTGGCATAAGCTTATGCGGGCTTATTGTGGTTTGAACTTTTAAAATATGACGGCTTATAAAGTAAGCCTCGTTTGTCACACAAGCTTATGGATGGTTTTATAAGCCACAAGCCTCTATAAGCCAAGCCCATAGAAATAGGCTTATAAGGGCTTATATCTAGTCAAATAACTTAAATACCCTTCAAAAATACTGGATCATAACGAAAACTGGAGAAATATATTAATTTAATTTAATTTATGATGTATTGTAATGAGATTTACATTAATGAGACTTTAAACTTTTAACTAATTCACTAAACAACTTTATAAAATATAATCTTTTAACTTTTGGCCCCGGCCTCAATCTCCCAACCCATTGCGCCAAACATGCCCAATGTCTTTTAACATAAATTGTTTTTCAGTAAATAATTTGTTACCTAAGGTAAGAAAAAACATTTATTAAAGAGTATCATTTTCGTAATAATTTCAGCTTTGAAACCATGCTGATTTTGATGCAATGATAGACTTAACAACTTGCCATGTCATTAACTCATTAGTAATCGATCCTCGTGATTTTAAGATCATTTTTCTTCACACAAACAGATTATATGCTGCTAGAAAACACATTACTTGTTTGGTGCGTGTTCTTTTTATTGTCATTTTCACTAGTTACTCTATCTTTTTAAAGTCAATAACGTGATTATTATCAAAACGTGTATGCACTATATATAGTCTAGTGATTTAATCATGCTATATGCTCACATGATGTGTCCCGTATAACTCAAACCAATCAAAATAATGACCACGAATATGCTAACAAGCGTGACTATCTAATTAGTTCAAGACTACATGACACAAGCTATGTATATCGATCATTCACGGTAGACTTAAGACATATATTTGATCTCGACGAAAAATGTTAAGTATCAAAAGATAAAGAAACTAAGAGATGAAACTATATAGTCTAAAGATTAAAGGTCAAAAGTGGGTACCCAAACTAAGAGAAGTGGACACTTAAACAAAACAAAATATAGCTTTAATCATTAACTAATTACTTAAGTAATAGAGGATATTGATGTACCCTAATGATGTTGATCAATTGCTTTACTTTTCATGATGGATTTATATTGTAAAATATACCAGGTGGTGATTTTTTATATATTCCGAGAGCAAATTCAGCCTCCAAATATCCTTCTTCCATGCAAAGCCATACAAACATGTACCCATAAGTTACACAAAAATATCTATATGAATTTTTAAAGGTAATCACCAAATTGCTATACTATTTAATAGTTTGTGAGTTAAAAAACTATACATAATAAAAACACTTTTTGAAGGTTGTTTTCGGTTACCTTCCAAATGATTAGTTTAGAATAGATGTCTCATTTTTTTGGTCAGCTCCTAGTACTTTTATTCCAACAACAAGAAAACAAACACAAGAATACTTTGAGGAAAATGTGAAATCTTTCGATTTCAATGACAGGTTATATTATCCATTGGTCAAACACATATATGTTTGGCGAAAATAACGGTAGCAAAAAGTAGCAATAAGCATTAGTAGTTTATACCAAGCATAAATTGATTTGAGACCTATCGCATTAAACTGATGATAGTCTCAATTCACAAGTCTTTTACCATCAAAAACTATATAAGTAAGGTGATATAAATATTTGCTTGGACATTTAATTGTGTAATATTAAAATTGCAGTATCATATAGTATCCATAAAAGCTGTGACATGCGCGGCAAAAGGAGATTTCAATCCTTGGACAAAAGAACATACATAAGTTCTTGAATACCGTGTGTTAGAGACAAGTGGAATATTAGTTGATACTATTGGTCATTTTTCTATTGAACAAATGTTGTTTCCAATACAGATACCTATGAGAACGATGAAATATAAATGTTTAAGGAGAGAAAACACTAGAAGGAGTTTGTATTGAATGTTCTACTTTGGCTTCAAATTAATTATTTGTGTATCAATATGCAACAATAAACAAATTATAGATAGTATAGAAATATGAAATAATCTAGTTTAAACATTTAAAAAAACATCAACCTATAAAAAAAACAATATTATTGTTCATATATAAATATGGTCTACTTTATTTGTCAAAATATACTCAAACATACCAACCATCACAAGCGGAGACACATGAGTAATTTTAGATTAGATTAATTGTCTTGTAGAATCTTTTACTAACACATAACTTTATATTTATTTGTTATCTTAAAATATAGTTGTTGCCAATGTGACCTTAAGATGGTCCAATACTAAGGTACAAAATGGGACAAAGAAGGCCATGTCTACCTTTTTCATTTCATTAATATATATGTTCCTAGTGTACAACATAACCACTACCAAATGAACCACTGCCAAATGGTTTAGAGGAAAGTTCCTAATTCCTAAGGGTGTGTTTAGTTGTTGAGTTTCCTAGAAAAGTTTTTTTAGAAACACAGAGAAAACAGAAAACATGTTCAAAATGAGTATTTTTTGAAATTCCTCTACTAAAAACAGAAAACATGTTTTCTCCTATCGTAACTATGATTCAGAGAACTTGGAGTTCTCCAATTTTCAAAAGGTTCCCTGGAAAAAGAAAAGTTACTCCGTTCTTAAGAAAACTAGAGAAAGAAAATTAAGAAAACTTTCATGTAACTAAACACACCCTTAGCTTTCAAACAAAAGCTTTAAGAGTTCAATTCTCGTTAAACGTGTACATTTGGGTGTTCATAGAAGGATCATAATCAATTACGAGATTAACTCGATAAGACTGCGTATATCTGATATAAAAGAACTCGTTCTCTCCAATAAAGCACATCTGTTTTTCATAGGGTACAACATAGGAACTTATAAAAAAAGCTCACTAAATAATCAATAAAGAATATAAAGTGGATACTTAGCCAACCATGCAAGTCAAAGATAGGTGAAATTGTATCAATTCAATTCAATCATGTTGATAACAATATGAAACTCAAAATATATAATCCACCACATAAATATGTGATACACATCTCAAGTGAATATGTGGCTATTAAGTTTGACAATTCTCACAAAAAATAATGATAAAATCGACACTTAAACTTTGTGACACATCTACCAATTGTTTGGTTCCAATGATTGGTTTCTCAATCATTACTTATATGGGTACCCCTATTGGTACCCCCTGACCCATGAATAGTGCTCAAAAGGTATAAAAGATTTCTTTTGTACCCCCCTTTTTACAGTGCAACGCAGTTTTTTATCAGTTTCTGTTTCGTAATTTTTGACAGTTTCATACTTTTGACCTGTTAAACTTTATATTTTTCATTCCGTTTTTTCCGTGTCACGGTTTTATAACATATACAAAATTATAAAAATACAAAAAAATAAAATACAAAAAAAAAACCGGAAAAAACCCGGGGGGGTACAAATGGTGATTTAGGGGGGTACATATATCATAAACCTACTTATATTTATGTTATACTTTAATCACCTTCTTAGTAAATCATGAAAAAAGAGTTTATACATTTGTAAAAAAGAAATGTGTTTATCAATTTTTGTTGAACACATTATTATTATAATATTTCACCGTTAGGGCCTTAAGTTAGCAATATCATAAATGCTTGATATCAGTGCTTTAAAAATAGGCTTTGAGTTAATCTCAACTTCTGACTTAAAGTCACTAGCATAGATGTTCATTTTCTTAGGCGCGCTAAGTCACTTTGGAAAGACTAGTCGATCTCCAAAAATAAATTACGAGTCACAGTTTCTTCGTCGATCTAAACCTTTTAAGTGTTAGCTAATAAAGGCATCTAAGCCCGGCTCACTTGTTTAGACCCGTTTAGCTTTTATAGTTTCTTTTTGTTTGTCTTATAAATAGATGTATTCTCTTTGTTATAATTAATTAAATAATATTTTGCATTGTATCTGTAGTTTCTATATGGTATCAAGAGCTTAGGTTCAAATGCTATATATCCTCCGGTCGTCAACTAATTGTTGATGATCCGGAGGGATCCCGATTTTGTTGCTTTTATGGTATGAAGAAAAAGAAAAAGAAAAAAA
>BQNB010126493.1:0-19593 GCA_026074375.1 Tanacetum coccineum | reverse complement strand
TGGACCTTATGAATCGGGTATGCAAACCATATTTGGATAAATTCGTGATTGTCTTTATTGACGATATTCTGATATATTCGAAGAACATGAAAGAACATGAAGAACACATTAAACAAATCTTAGAGTTGCTTAAGAAGGAGGAGTTGTATGCTAAGTTTTCCAAATGTAAATTTTGGATTCCTAAGGTACAGTTCCTCGGTCACGTGATCGATAGTGAAGGAATCTATGTAGATCCGGCCAAGATTGAATCCATTAAGGATTGGACATCTCCTAAGTCACCAATGGAGATTCGTCAATTTTTATGTCTTGATGGGTATTACCGAAGATTCATTAAAGGGTTTCAAAGATCGCCAAACCAATGACTCAAGCTTATCAAAGAAGGTCATAGTTGAGTGGGCGATAAACAAGAAGCAGCTTTTCAACCGTTGAAGCAAAAGTTGTGCAGTGCACCAATCCTTGCATTACCTGAAGGAAGCAAAGATTTCATCGCATACTACGATGCTTCAAAGAAAGGTTTGGGCGCTGTATTGATGCAGAGGGAAAAAGTGATTTCTTATGCATCCCGCCAGTTGAAGATTCATGAGAAGAACTATACAACTCATGATTTAGAACTTTTTTTTTTTTTTGTGCAGTGGTGTTCGCTCTTAAGATCTGGAGACATTATATATATGCGAAATAGGTACGGTGTTCACTTTCATAAGTGTCTGCAACACATTTTTAGATTCAAAAAGATGTTGAACATGAGGCAACGCCGATGGTTAGAGTTGCTAAGTGATTACGGTGCGTTATCGTATCACGGGGGAAAGCAAATGTCGTGCTGATGCTTTGAGCTGGAAGAACGAGAACCACCGTTAAGAGTTCGAGCCTTTGTTTGTATATTAGATTGACTTCTTCCCAAACAGATATTAAAATGCTCAGTCTGAAGCGCGAAAACAGAGAACATTAAGAGTGCAAGACGTTGGGGGGGAATGTTGATTGAAAATGCTAAATTCCCAGAAGCATTTAAGAGAAACAAAGTTGGAACCACGTGCGGATTGGAACCCTGTGCCTCATGGGCAGGAGTTTGGTTACCTTGTTATGGCGATTTGCGGACTGTGAATCATGCACCGAATCCCACAAATCAAAATACTCTATTTCATCCGGGTTCCGGACAAAATGTACGGACATGAAGAAGCTATATTGGTGGGTCCCAACATGAATCCACTTAGGCACTTATGTTACAAGTGTTTTGACCTTGCTAAAGGTCAAGGCAGAACATCAAAGGCCATCAGGATTGTTGGTAACCCAAAATACATGAATGGAAGTGAGACAACATCACTATGATTTTTGTCACGAAGCTTCCTATGACGTCTCAAGCTATGACACATTTGGGTGACGTTGACCGACTTACTAAGTCTGTGATCTTCACACCACATAAGAGAGACCGATCCTTTGGATAAACTTGCAAGATTGTACCTAAAGGAGGTTGTCACGAGGCATGGAATACCTGGTTCAATCATTTGTGATCGTGACTCGAGATTCACATCCAATTTCTGGAGGTCACTTCAGAACGCTTTGGGTACGAATTTGGATATGAGTACTGCGTACCATCCACAAACAGACGGGCAAAGCGAGAGGACCATTCAAACTCTTGAGGATATGCTGCGGGCCTGTGCAATCGACTTTGGAAAGGGTTGGGTTAACATTTGCCATTAGTCGGTTCTCCTATAATCAATAGCTCATTCACGCCCAGCATCAAGGCCGCACCATTCGAAGCACTTTATGGTCGAAAAGTGTCGTTCGCCAATTATGTGGATGAGGTTGGAGAAGCTCAAATTCTCGGTCCAGAACTAATTCAAAGAGACCACCGAGAAAATCATCCAGTTCAAGCAAAGGATGCAAGCGCGCGTGATCGACAGAAGAGTTAGATGACTTGAAACGGTAAATAAATGGGATTCCAGTCGAGGATTAAAGTTATGCTTAAAGTTTCACCTTGGAAAGGGGTGTACATTTTGGGAAATGGGGTAGTTAAAAACCGTAGGTTTGTTGGTCCTTTTAGGTGAGTAGAAAGGGTTGGAGAAAGTTGCTTACAAAGCTTGGAACTTCCAGAAGAATTGAGCAGAGTTCATTAAACGTTTCATGTATCTAATCTGAAATGTGTATAGCGACGAACCATTAGCCGTTCTGTTGGATGGACTTAACTTGGACGACAAACTCCATTTTGTTGAGGAACTGGTAGAAATAGTGGGCCGTGAAGTTAAACGGTTGAAGCGAAGTCGGATCCCATTAGTCAAAGTTCGACGGAACTCTGAGAGAGGTCCTGAGTTCACGTGGGAATGTGAAGACCAATTCAAGAAGAAATACCCACACCTCTTCGCCAAGACTGCACCATCGTCAAGTGCCGCATTGTAAGCCTTGAGGACAAGGCTAATTTAATGGGGGAAGTCTATAACACCCCGTGTTTTCAAGTCATTGACGACGTCGATAAACCTAATATTTATTTTTAGTATTATACGCGTTTGCTTTTAATTTCATGTATTAAGTAAAAATCGCGTAAGCTAAAAATTAGCGTTCAATGTAAACGGGCATCAAACAATTAAATGTTTACATCAAGCAAGGGTTATATAATTATTTTGAGAATAATTATTAACTTTGTTCATTTTATTTTTATCGGATACGTAAAGTGTATACGTTTTGCGATAAATTGCGTTTAGGCACTCCCGGAACCACCAAAACTTTTCTACGCTTCAACAAATACCCACTTTTATACCCAATACATAAAAGTTACAAAATATATCATATATATCATATGTATGCCGAAATTTTTGCAATATATACAAGCAATATAAGAAAACTCTTCCATTTGGTCAAATGTACATCTACCTTACATTAAAACCTAGTTTATCTTTGTTCCTTTGACCAAACATTCTTCCTTAAGACCATGAGCTATGTCTCTTTGAACACTATTGCAACTTTATTGACTAAGACTAACCATATAATGCAAGTATTATCTCATAGATGCATACATACTCTTCCACACTTAGTAAAAATCAAACAAACATCCCCTTTTGTGCCCATAGAGCCCACGGCTCAATACTCTCACCCACATAAACCCATACAAAATTTTATTCAACCTATACCCTTCTATACACATCCCTTCTAAGAGTTTAGTAGACCTTAGGATGTGTGTAGATGATGATAAACAAATGCTAAACCCTTGTTTAGCCCTAGAATCCAAGCTTGCACAAAAGAAAACCCTTGTTTTCTTAATAAAACCCTAGCTTCCTTTTATTTGATAATCACTTGAAAATGCTTAGCCAATGCTTGGAAATACCTTAGAATGTCTTAGAAGGGATGTGTATAGAAGGGTATAGGTTGAATAAAATTTTGTATGGGTTTATGTGGGTGAGAGTATTGAGCCGTGGGCTCTATGGGCACAAAAGGGGATGTTTGTTTGATTTTTACTAAGTGTTTGAAGAGTAGTAGCATCTATGAGATAATAATTGCATTATATGTTAGTCTTGTCATGTAATGTTGCAATAGTGTGCAAAGAGACATAGCTCGGGTCTTTATGGAAGGATATGTTTGGTCAAAGGAAAAAACAAGATAACCTAGGTTTTAATGTAAGGTAGATGTACATTTGACCAAATGGAAGAGTTTTCTTTATATTGCTTGTTTATTGCAAAAAAATTTGGCATTACATATTGATATATATGATATATTTTGTATACTTTTTAGTTATCGGGTATTAAAAGTGGGTATTGTGAAGCGTAGAAAAGTTGTGGTTGGATCGGGGGGAGTGCCTAAACGAAATTTATCGCAAAACGTATACACTTTACGTATCCGATAAAAAAAAATTAAAAAGTTAATTATTATTCTCAAAATAATTATATAACCTGCTTGATGTAATCATTTAAGTGTTTGTGCCGTTTACATTGAACGCTATTTTTAGCTTACGCGAGTTTTATTAATTACATGAAATTAAAAGCAAAGCGTTAATACTAAAAATAATTATTAGGTTTTATCGACGTCGTCATTGACTTGAAAACACGGGGGTAGTTATAGGACTTCCCATTAAATTAGCCTTGTCATCAAGGCTTACATGCGGCATTGACGATCGGGGCAGTCTTTGCGAAGAGGTGTGGGTATTTCTTCTGGAATTGGTATCCTCATTCACACGTGAATCAGTACCCTCTATCAGAGTTCCGTTTCGAAACTTTGGATAAGTGGGATCCGACTTCGCTTCAACCGTTTTTACTTCACGGCCCCAATATTTCTACCAGTTTCCTCAACCAAATATGGAGTTTGACGTCCAAGTTAAGTCCTATCCCAACAGAACGGCTAATGGTTCCGTGGCATGACAACTTTTTCAGATTAGATATGAAACGTATTATGAACTCTGCTCAATTCTTCTGGAAGTTCAAGCTTGTAAGCAACTTCTCCAACCCTTTCTATCACCTTAAAAGGTCCAACGATACTACGGGTTAACATCATTCCCCCGTTTTCCAAAAATGTAAGACCCCTTTCAGGTGGAAACTTTAAGGCTAACTTTATCTCGACTTGGTATTCCATATATTTAAGTTTCATGATCGCTGTAACTTTCTGTCGATCTCGGAGCGGCTGGCATCCTTTGCTTGATTGGATGATTTTCTCGGTGGTCTCTTGAATTATGTTTGGAGTCCGAGTATTTGGCTTCTCCACTTCAAGTCCAACAACAGTGTGAACGTACACTTTCGACCATAAAGTGCTTTCGAATGGTGTGCGGCCTTGATGATGGCGTTGTGATAGCTTATTGTTAAGGAGAACTGAATAATGGCAAATGGTTAACCCAACCCTTTCCAAAGTCGATCGCACAAGCACGCAGCATATCCTCGAGAGTTTGAATGGTCCTCTCGCTTTGCCCGTCTGTTTGTCGATGGTACGCGATACTCATTTCCAAATTAGTACCCAAAGCGTTCTGAAGTGACCTCCAGAAATTGGATGCGAATCTCGGATCACGATCATAATGATTGAGACAGGTATTCCATGTCTCGTGACTACCTCCTTCAGGTACATTCTGGCAAGTTTATCCAAAGGATCAGTTTCTCTCATTGGTGTGAAGATCGCAGACTTAGTGAGTCGGTCAACGATCACCCAAATTGTGTCATAGCCTTGAGACGTCTTAGGAAGCTTTGTGACAAAATCCATAGTGATGTTGTCCCACTTCCATTCAGGTATCTTGGGTTGTACTAACAATCCTGATGGCCTTTGATGTTCAGCCTTGACCTTAGCACAGGTCAAACACTTGCTAACATAAGTGGCTATGTCGGCTTTCATGTTGGGCCACCAATATAGCTTCTTCATGTCTTGGTACATTTTGTCGGAACCCGGATGAATAGAGTATTTTGATTTGTGGGACTCGTGCATGATCACAGTCCGCAAATCGCCATAACAAGGTAACCAGCTCCTGCCATTGAGGCACAGGGTTCCATCCGCATGTGGTTCCAACTTTTGTTCTCTAATCGCTTCTGGAAATTTAGCATTTTCAATCAACATTCCTCCAACATCTTCATTCTTGATGTTCTCTGGTTTTCGTGCTTCAGTCTGAGCATTTAAGATCTGTTTGGGAAGATCCAAGCTAATAGTCATGACTAAGGCTCGAACTCTTAACGGTGGTTCTCGTTCTTTCCTGCTCAAAGCATCAGCAACGACATTTGCTTTCCCCGGGTGATAACGAATATCGCAATCGTAATCACTTAGCAACTCTAACCATCGGCGTTGCCTCATGTTCAACTCTTTTTGATCTAAAATGTGTTGCAAACTCTTGTGATCGGTGAACACCGTACACTTAGTTCCATATAAATAATGTCTCCAGATCTTGAGAGCGAACACCACTGCACCAAGTTCTAAATCATGAGTCGTATAGTTCTTCTCATGAATTTTTAACTGGCGTGATGCATAAGAAATCACCTTTTCTCTTTGCATCAACACAGCGCCCAAACCCTTCTTTGAAGCGTCGCAGTATGCGATGAAATCTTCGCTTCCTTCAGGTAATGCAAGGATTGGTGCACTGCACAACTTTTGCTTCAACAGTTGAAAAGCTGCTTCTTGTTTATCGCCCCATTCAAACTTAACCTTCTTCTGGGTGAGCTTGGTCATAGGTTTGGCGATCTTTGAAAACCCTTCAATGTCATCTTGGTTTTGGCGATCATTGAAAACCCTTCATGAATCTTCGATAGTACGCCAGCTAACCTAAAAATTGATGAATCTCCGTAGGTGACTTAGGAGATGTCCAATCTTAATGGATTCAATCTGGCTGGATCCACATGAATTCCTATCACTATCGAATCACCATGTACCGAGGAACAGTACTAGGGGGATCCAAATTCACATTTGGAAAACATGCATACAACTCCTCTTTCTTCACAACTCTAATATTATCTTCATATGCCATCATGCTCGTTGCGTGCTTTGAAATATGATCAAAATATCTCCAATAAAGATACTTACGAATTTGTCCAAATAAGGTTTTTGCCACACATCGGTCAAGTCCAAAACACAGCAGGTGCATTTGTCAACCAAACGGCAATAACTGGCAATTCGTAATGGCCGTAACAAGTTCTGAAGCGAGTTCTTCAGAATGTCTTCTTTTTGAACCCTCAATTGGTGAAACCTGACCTTAAGGATCACTTTCGAGTAGACACACGAGCCCTTGAATAGCGTGATCAAATAAATCATCAATTCATGGGAGCGGATAACGGTTCTTTACCATTAGTTTAAGATCAATTCCTGCCGTAATCAATGCATATCCAAATTATCCTTCTTTCTTTCTGACAAACAAGACCGAAAGCTCCCCCAGGGGTGAGGAACTGGGGTCTTATAAAGCCTTATAACGGATAAGCTCTTTCAGTGCTTAGATTAACGCTTTCATTTCGGAAGCGCGCATCTGCGATAAGGTGCCCGTGCTACAAGTGCAACACCAGGTACCAAATCAATTTGAAACTCCACTTGTCGAGTCGGAGGAAGACCCGGCAAGTCCTCAGGAAATACTTTGGAAATTTCTTAACTATTGTAATCGTCCTACAAGTGTCGCGCTCTTTCTCCGACTATCTTCAACCTCTTTTTTGCAGTGACATGGCCAAAAGAAGAAATCCTCTTTCCAAGTACTTCTGCGTTTTAGTGGCAGGAAATGATGTTTAATCGTGTCCATACACATTTCCCTGTGACTTCCATCGCCGTGTATGATTAAGGTTTTATTTCTCTAGGGATGCGAACAATCTTCTCGGCACACACAATGATCGCTTGGTACTTCGCCAACCAATCCATACCGATTATAGCATCAAAACTACCAAGTTCTACCAGCATTAAGTTTATGTTGAATTGGTGGTTTAGGAAGTTATATTCAAAACCCTTAAGTATATGTTAACCTAATTATCCTCCCGTCAGGCTATAGTTTCACATCATAGTAGTAATCTAGGGTAATGGCATGATGTCAAATTGGGAGCTAAAATGTATGTAGACACAAATAAAAACTTAGATCGGCACCCGTATCAAATAAATATAAGCATAGTATAGGTACCGAAAGAAATAGAAGAGGAAGAAAATAAAGAAGGACTAGAAATAAAAGCAACTACAAACTGAAAAATCAAATGGTACCAAACTCCCATTCCCGGCGAAACTCACCCCTCCTGCCACCTCATCTCCCCCTGCAACAGCCACAAGACGGCTCGCTGCTCCACTCCCACCTCTGCTCACCCCTCTACCCAGTTTCACTATCTCCACAACATTGCATAACACCCCTCCTCTCCTTATCTACACCGCTACCACACACTCCCTCCGTCGCCTGCCTACTCCCCATCCCACCCCCCTAACCCTACCCCCTCGCCAGCCCCCCCCACGACGGTAATTCGAATGCCATACCTCCAGCAACAAGAAGTCTGGTTGTGCCCCCACCTTTCCACCCACAAACACCAACCTAGCGCCTGATCAAACCCAAGAAAACTACGAACAAGTGCTTTGATTCAGTATCAGGCATCTCTTTTAAAGTGCCTTGAGCTCCACACCAAAGCAACCAATGCCCTGCAGATTATTGTTGGCAGTTCTGGTTGTTAGTTGTTTTGTTGTTGTAGTTGTTAAACGTTTGTTGTTGTTGTTGATGTGTTGGCATATTGCAAGGCGGCTCCCTACAATCCTGGGTCAGATGGCCACCCCACTGCAAACATTGACCAAGGAGGTGCACGGACCATCAAGATAGAAAATTACACTTGGAACACAAAGGTAAGGACCCCGGCATTACGGTTTTCCAGCCACTATAGCCTCGGTGTAAAGCCTGACCAGCGATCTGCCTCTTATTCTGTTAGTTTTGATTGTTCTTGGAAGATCATTCATACTTCTTTTCCTTTCTAGCATGACGTTCAGCTAGGCCTGGTTCTTATCCTCCATTAACTCCGTTTGTAAACTCGATAACTTCTTGCATGGTCTTCGATTTTGATGCCTTTACACTGCCAGTAGTCATTATCGCAAATCCATCCGATATACTTTTCAATCTTGTCTAAATCTTCTGGGACATCCGTAGGAACACATCAAAGCTAGGTTGCTAAACTCGTCGACCTTAGGCCGACCAACATCGGTGCCACTTGACCTTAAGAATACCACAGCTCAGTCTCAATCTTCTGATCTCAACCCCTTCGGGCAGAATTTATCAGTCCATCTATTTCTTCAGTGCTCCATGGCATGTCCATGAGCTCATCAGAGTAGTGGTCCTTAACATGCATTCCACCATGTAAGAGCAGTACGATACTTGCAGAGTGAATTCGCAGAATTTGACTTGACTACTGCTAGTGCAATTGTTAATGCTAACACATACTCCATTTTCTCAAACCATCAAGTGAGTCCGACAACTCCCTCGGTGCCTTTGAAGTCCAAAGGTTTGTATTTCAAGAATTCAGAGTAAGAGCATTCGCGAGCAGTTTGGCCGCCTGTCTTAGAACCTTGCTATTGTAGCCATTCCTAACCCTGCTTGCTTCTGCTTCAGCCATTGCAGCAGCAACTCCTTGGTCAATTAAGGCCTGAAGTTGTGCCTCAGTAACAGTTGTGGTTGTTGGGGCTGGTGTAACTGGTGGGACTCGGGTTGACCTTGTGGTTCTCTTTGGTGCCATGTTCTTAAATCACAAGAAAATACAATACCCGTTAGATTTCAATACAATCATAACGTAACATAACATATGCATCATAAAATAAAAAGATCACAACACACAGGAAAAATGTAACCACCACAAGATCGATCTATAACAAAAATACATCCATTTCATATATAAATCCCTGGAATATAATGATCTTTTTGTACCACAATGCTTCCCTATCGCTATGTTACAAATGAAATCAACATAGATGCCCTACTAGCCGGGAGTTACTCGGAAAATACATATTAGGCTATACAGACAATGCTAATCAAAACAACAAGAACTAATACAGGATAGCAAACCCAAACAAACGATCCTAAATAACCACCACGCCTGCTAGCTGGGAGTAACCCATAAAACTTAACAGACTAGCATAGTAAGAGTAGAATACACATCATACCCAATAGTCCTATGTAACTGCAACCATGGCCCTCCAATGTGTCAACGCGTGCTACCACCTCCATGGCCTAAGTTACGCAAGAGATACTGAACAGCAAGATCATCAACACCAGCCAGACGCTGCCGACTTGTGGTCGACGCACCTCAGTCTCTAATACTGTAACTCGGTTGTCCTCCTAATGCCCTGTAGTGAGACTCAAAACCTAGCCAAGAAACTGACAGGTCTCCATACTCTCTTTCCGTAAGCAAGTCCCCTCAATCTCTCCTCAATACCTCAATCTCAGCTCTCCTAAGCTGCAAAAAAGATCCTTCTGGCCATCTGTGAATTGTCGTGTGTAAAACTCTGAACTTCTCTACTGCAACGTCTACCTGGTAACTGGACCCCCATGTTGCCATCTACTAAGCGGGTCATCATCCTCCTCTCAATACCTCGAAAAAACCGGTCTCCATAGTGTCTACATGACTATGATCGACTCTATGGGCCATAGTGGGTCCTGACTGTCTCGCAGCAGCAGCAGCAGAACTCTCTCCAATCTCACACCCAGGTTTGGGAGTAGTAATTAGTAGTCTCTTCCGAGGCGGTGTATCAGCCTCGGGAATATCAGCTCTGCGGCTAGTAGATGGTGCAGGTAGTGGTATAGGTAACAATGGTGGGGTCCCTGATGGGTATAGTAAATGATAGTAGGCTATCTACATCTCATCATCTCAACCACCGAGTGCTCTAGGAACTAAGAGTCGAATACTGGAGAAAAAAAGAATGGTGGTAGTATAGGTTTAGGTGCCTCATCCTTAGCTGGCACTAAGATCCTCAGATACTCAGGCTCTGGAATGTATACTGTACATGATCCACTCATCTCTATAGGGATCATGGTAAATACATCTGGAGAACGTGGACCCTGCTCCAGACAACTGTTGGCATGTCGGGCAGCCTCCTCGTAAGGATCCTCAGATGGAATACTCCAAGATCGTGCCTCAGAGTGAACAGAAGTATATGTAACGGCAAAATCAGCTGACATGACTACTGTGACTAGCAGAAACAACTTATGAGTATATATTATATAAGGCTCTTATTGTAATATACGTAATATATTATAACCATGTATATCAATTTTGAATGCATCTAGTCCAACTAACTAATGCAACAACTAGTGTCCCATAAAAACCCCCTTTTTATGAATGCAATGTTTGAAAACGGTTATAGTCCAGCAAAAACATTTGACCTGGTTCTCTATAACCTTGGCTCTGATACCAATCTGTAACACCCCCAAATTGGGTCGCAGCGGAATAAGGGTCCGGGGCGTGTTACTTCATAGATCAATAACACAAGATATATATAGAACGACCAAAAAGTCGTTTTAAAACTGATACATTGGATTTAACAAATATTTGATACAAATAGCCCGAAGCTTTAACTTGTTCCTGATTATTATTACAAAGATACTGGTTTACAACATAAAACAACCATATCTTTAGCATGACTTCCCAAAACAAAATCACCAATGTATCCTTGGCACCTTGTGCTTACTGATCTCCTGAAAAACATTGCTTTAAAACGTCAACAATAATGTTGGTGAATTCATAGGTTTGATAAATCATATATTGTAGGACCACAAGATTTCCCAAGTGTATGATAATGCAACAGATGCAGACATCATATAAATGTAATTACGTTGCCCTAAGCTCATGACACTGAAGCTCGACATAAATGAATACCATATAAATGGCCTACATTACCCGTGATGATGTTCTAACCCGCAACATCCTATGTTCGACATGGTATACGTTCGTTTGCCCAGTGATAGCTAATCACCCGAACGGGGATGTCAATCCCAATAGATCTATTCATAACATTCGCGCTCACAATCCAGTAACTGACAGTTCATGATAATGGGCTCAACTAGGGTTATCGCTACTTAGGCAACACGTAATCATAATATTCGCTACTTTGGCAAACAGGTAATATCACTTGCGTTCCAATTTATAAAAACAATGATGTTTCACCCCATAATTATAAATCATTGAACTCGTAAAAATGTGGGGCTATGAACTCACCTTGAGTTCTGATAATCCAAATATCACAAATAATGCGTCACGTATACGATCGAATTGCAACCTAATAAAAATTTATCATACGGTCGTATAAGTACCGAGTACTTGAATATAATTCTTTATAGCTGATTTATAATTTACTATCGTTCGGGCTATCATAATTTAAGAGGTCATGACCATGACGGTTCGAGGGTTAGGACCCTTTAAATCGTAAATCCAACAACTCGTCGAACGCCCATCGAAGAGGCTCATATGTGAAATCCCTGTAATATAGTACTTTGTAACCGCTTATAATTCTACATAGTTCAGTCAACTCATACTAATGGTTTTGGTAAAATGTGTTCTAATAAGTAAAAAACGTTTTATTAATTATCATTTTTGTAAAAAAACTAGCGTAACTTTTCGCGTTTTATGCCCGATATTAGGGTTTCTTTGCCATCTTTTCGTTATTAGAACGGAGTTATCATAATTTTGAATTTTTATATTTTGACCCTTTTTGGTGAACAGTAACTTTACTGTTCACATCAGATGTGACTTTTATTAAATCGTATTTGTTGTCGTAAACCCGTAAATATCGTATTTTTATTGTTTTATGCTCCGTTTACCGTTCTTTCGAGGACGTTCTCATTATTGAAAGTTCTATAATTTTATGAGGTTTACAAAAATATAACTTTCTGTCATGAATAGTAACTTTTATTTTATAAAATTGTTTTATAAAAGGTTATTACTTGTGTAAATCTCCGCGAAATTCATAACTCATTCGTTATTTAATTGAAAATAGTACGATTCTTATCATTTTGGAATCTAAAATTATGTATATTTGTTTAAAAATTACTAAACTAGATGTTTGATATAAATTTATAAAATTCTATTTTATAAATAACTCGTTTAATTAGCGTATAACTCGTTTTTAACGTAACTTTTTCGTTATTGAATCCAGTTTACACGTTTCTACCTTTCGGAATCGTCGTGAATTGTATTATCTTATAAAAATATAAAATCCCCTGTTTGAAATTCGAAAAAATACTGACCCTATATGATCTTTTATATAATTTATTTATATAATATGTTTTATATACTTTTCAACCTCACAATTTACCATTAGTCTTTTATAATTATATATATCATATTGTCTTATACATTATTATAATGTCATAGTTCATATTTTTCAAGATCATCAAGATCACAAGTTATTAACTTTACATAAAATTCATAACTTTTTAATAACTTTTAATTACAGTTTATACATGAAACTTTTTTTGCTTAAAACGAGATTGTACAAGATTATATATCCTTTATTTCATGATATTACCATCATCATAATATGTGAGAAAGTGTACAAAATCATAATCACAAGTAAAATTATATTTTTCATGTTCAAAAGTATTCCTAATGGTGATTTCACTATATAGCACATTATATACATAAAAACTTTAAATAAAGGCATAAAGGTTTAAGTAGACCTTTATGATGTGTAAGATGGTGAGGAAACAAATGTAAACCATGTTATTAGCCTTAAAATCCAAGCTTGCACTTAAGAAACCCTAGTTTTCTCAAGAAAACCCTAATCTTGCTTTTCTTGATTATTACTTGAAAATAATAAATCAAGGCTTCAAAATACTTTGAGGTATCTTAGATATGTTATAGAAGAGTGTGTAAATGTGGTAGCAAAGTTTGTAGGGTTGGGTCTTTGTAGTGTGATTTATTGCCGAAGCAATATAGAGAGAAAAAGGGAAGAAAATTTTGATTTTTACTCTAGGGTCTAAAATGTAACATTTTGAAAAAGTATAAAATCATGTTTAAAACCTTACAAGACATAACTTTAATTAACGCTTCTCGTGCTTAACATTTCCAGATATTGATTAAAACGCTTAAAACTGATTATATCGTATCACAATACTAGGGAGCTTCATATTAAGAGGTTTCATCTTGGTATTACGTTCTGACTGAGTTGTTGGGTTTACGATTTAAAGTGCCCTAGCTCCTCAAACGTTTACTGAATGACTTCTGAATTATGATGGCCCGAACAGTGATACAATAATTCCAAACTCTTCAATCAAACTCATAACTCTTAAACCAAAGTTCTAAAGTACAATCTTCCTAAGACTTGACATATTCTACTCAGGTTGTGTGACGTGGCTATTTACTATCATTTTACTATATCAACATTCCCCGGTTAAGATTGTGATAAGGTCGTCAGCTTTCATTTTGGATATATTTATTGCAACTACCTATCAGGTGAAGTTCATAACCTCGCCTTTACTTATTTACATGTTTTATAAACCCGCGAGGGGGATACATGCTTGTTACAAACTCTTTTATATACTCATAACAATGTGATTACTTTTCAAAGACTTAATGAGTTCATAATCTCACATACTTTATAAACCCGTAATACCTGCTGTAAACTATGAATGCAAGTGCTTATTAAATTGTATGCTATTCTGATATATTATTGCTTAAGTACATGGAAATATCTCTTTGGGTAGTATCTCCCAATATCTCTTTAATATCTCTTTAGTATCTCTTTGGGTAATATCTCCCAGTATCTCTTTGGGTAATATCTCCCAATATCTCTTTGGGTAGTATCTCCCAATATCTCTTTAATATCTCTTTATCTCTTTATGTGATTCATGAGTTTAGGGTGATGATATTGTTCACTATGACAATAATGTTCTTCATAACGATTATTCCTGCAATATCAACATTTTCAATTATGATAACTTGTATTTAACTATTACATTTCAAACCTATGAATTTCACTCAACCTTTGTGTTGACCCTTTTTAGCATGTTTATCTCAGGTAATTGAGCAAGTTGCGGTACGGAGTGGCATGGACATGAAGATGGCTAAAACTTGTTATCATTCACATTTTATGTTTCTAGATTTTGGGACCTGCCTTTGTAAAACTCTGAATTGAAATGAATGATAACATATATTTTGAACAAACGTCTCTTTTGGGTCGTTTTCTATGATTATGATTGTATCCATGAAGTAATACCCCAGATTAGCTTCCGCTGCTATATTGTAAAAATGGGGGTGTTACAGTTAGACATTTAGGTCACTAATACTGTTTATTTTTTTCATGTCATTCAGATGCAGTATAAGTCAAACACTGTTAAGAGCGTTTGTTTTTTTCTGGCCATTAAGATGCAGTAAGAGACATAAACCTCTCACTGAACTAGATGTGAATGAGTGTCTTAACACCTCTTAATGTTTTATTTTCTTTTATTTATTTATTTATTTTCTACTTTGCTATTATTTTTTTTCTTGTTTCACTTTTATCTTTTGTATTAAAAGTACTAAATATAATAATTGCATATGTTTTGTTATATAAAGAATGTATAAGATCTTATGTGTCAATTTATATTTTGTTCAAATTGAAAGGTACGGGTTCGGACTTATACATCTTAATTCTAACGCGGCTCATTTAGTTAATTGTTTTAAAAGTTCAATTTAAACTCTAACACGTTTATTTTTGTCGAATAAACATGAGATTGCAAGTTTTTAAAATACTTTAACTTTAAATTGATTATATTTTAAAATTTGTTTTTTTATATAATAATTTTTTTGTGCGAATGCAATTATTTTATATTTAAATTGAAAACTATTGTTTAACACATCTATACATTTTTACAAAAACAAACAGTTTTGTTTCATTCAGATTCAGACTTCTCGACCACTTATTCAGATTAAGATAGGAATCAGATTCAGACTTTTTTACCGCATATTCAGATTCAGATGTGCGAATCAAATTCAGATTCAGAGCCTCTTAATAAACAAACAGCACCTAAGAAAGTGCTCAATTTTGCTAAGTGGGAATATTAAGGCTTTTGATTGGCTGATAGAATGTTAAAATTAAAATAATTTGGTTAAAATTATTTAAATTTCATCCAACAAAAAATAAATATAAAGGTGGAGGTTTTGGTGAATGAGTCTTTTTTAGTCGCATCATTTTTTAAATGAGCTTAATATTCGTTTTTCTCTCTCTTAAACATTTTCTCTCAATTCTCGCTTAATCTTTGCAGCACATTCTCACATTTATTCACTTTTTATTTTTAATAACTAATATTAGTTAATTTAAATAACACAATATATAAAATAAATATTCATTACCTTTAGAAAAACATTACAACTAAATTAAAAAACGTTAGAAAGAAAAAACAAGTTACTAACGAAATAAAATGCTAATGTCTACATTCAGAATGTAAGTACGTGCAATATGTTCTAGAAATCATAACGAAGATTGTGATAAGTTACATGATCTTTTAATTGATAGATCATGTATAATCTTGATTCTTAATCTTGTTGAAGTTCGTTGTTTAAAAGTTCGTCTTCATGAAAGTTAGGACATATTGCATGCTCTTCATCTTTTAAAATCATATTATGTAATATGATAAATGCATACATCATGTTTTTTATGTTATCGGGTTATACTACTCGAGCATGATTATTAACTACGGCCTATCATTTTTTTAAACCCTGAATGCTCAATCTATGTCTTTTCTTGCTGCTTCTTGTGCTTTTTTTGAAACTTTGTTGTTTAACGTCGTTTGCCCTCGGGTGTTTGTACGCTTTGACAAACATAGCTTCTTCGAGATATATTCCATCACCAAGGTAATGTCCAAAAGCGTAGACATTGTTGTTCACTTCAAACAGACACTTAGGTGCAATGACTTCTTTGATGTCGTTTAGTAATGGCGACACTGATGGTGAACATAAGGTCGTTGGCTTTCACGCCGAAAGGAAACTTACAAAAAAAAGCATGTCCAAATCCCATCAAGTCTTGTGAGGCAAGACACTTTCCAACATAATTTTCGGATGAAATAAGATCCCTTCTCATAAATAAGAGAGACCTCGCTATTAGTGGGGCGATTTGCCCCATGGCCAATGTGTGCAGTCAATGCACCCTAACATTCAAGGAAACCATATGTAAACTCTTTGTATGCTGTATACCAAACAATGTACATCACTCATTTGATTACATATCATCCTCGTAAGGTAATCAATCAACAAAGAGTTCTTCAAATCCAATTTGTCATGTTTCTTTCCAAGAAAACAAGTATGACAATCAAATCATCTTTATATATTTAAAGTTCGTAAATGAGGAAATCATAGTCAAATACTTGATTACGAGTAAACACTTATGTCATTTGACGAGCAATAAATATCTATATAAAATATTTCCCTTATGAGTCTTCTCTAAAAGGAAACTCATTCAAACCTCATCATTAAACCGATAGGTTAAAGATAAAATAAATTCCAAGAATATGATTATCTTCTTAATGGACAACATCTTTTCATTCATAGTCTTTGAGTCATTCAATCCAAGATCTATCAATGCATCTCTTAAAGTTAGCAGGTTTACCATGATCCTCTAACTCATAATCCTCACCATTGATATAAAACCATATCATGAGGTATCCTTGCGGATCTATGAATGTGAGTAACATCATTCTAAGGTTTAACATTTTAATGTTTAGCCTAAGTATTATGACATTCGCTAGTGCGTTTTACAAGGTTTTTTGTATCTTCTTCTTGAATTAATTCAAGACCTACAATACTCCTACTCTCTTTTAGCAAAGTGAGACTCCAACTCGCTTCTTGTATATTAGAGTCTATTCTTAAATATCTCAGCATGACGAGCAACATACACTTTTCTCCCATGTGGGTTATAGAAATGGTATCCCATCATTTCCTTTGGGTATCCACCAAAATACACTTAACAGTTTAGGCATTTGTCAATAATAATCTCCAAGAGATTTTTACCAAATTTAGAACTTCAATCAAGACACAATGAGTTTCATTTAATTTTATTACTAGACTAATGTCTTAATTAACCTTCTAGGTTGGAGTCTTATTGGTATATCCACGACATACTCAAATATCTAACTTCGATTTCTTTGGGAGTTAAATAAGTTAAGGTCATCATGAATCAAAACAATATCAATATATTTTGATTACCCTTGTTGAACATACATAAAATTTTGGTATTCCAATAAGATTTATCTTATACTTTATGGCTTTTCCTATTATACCAACTTAAGTTAAAACGTAAAGGTATCAATAGTATTACTAAGCCAATTGCATCCTCTTATAAGTCTTTTGATTAAGCCAACGACTTGATGTGTATGTACTAACAAGTAGACATAAAACTCCAATACATTACTATTCTTTATAAGTCTTTGATCAAGTTAATGACTTCATGTACATGTCTTAACACGAAGACATAACAAGTTAACTTTTACTTTACGTTACAAGTCTTTGTGCATGTCTTTGATATGAAGTCATAACAATTATTAAACTAAAGTAAATCAATATTAATTTCAAGTTAATTTCAATGTTCATGTTTATGATTTCCAAGAAAACATAATCATGTAGCTTACCTTTTTATCTTGACCTGTTCTCTTAATAGGGCTACATATATTAAATGTGTAGGAGTCCTAGTAGAGTAATAGTTTTCTTACTTTGCAGTCAAGAGAACCCATTAGTCATATTGTTCCAAGTTGTTCCTTGCACACAATAAGGATTTCTCCCACTTGTGCAGGGTACAACTTCTTTGCATAAAACAACACCACGCTAGTTAGTTTGTTTGTATCGACAATATGAAAGTGTCAAACTCATAGCTAGTGTATATAGATATCTATCTAGTAATAAGGAATCGTGCATAACTATCAAAGATAACATTAAACGGAATCGACATCTTAAAGGCAATAAGTTATCAAAGATAATATACGGTGATTCTTACTAAATGAAGATGTTTCACACTTGAAAAGTAATTTATTATTTCAAGCCACGCCAGAAATAAAGTAAGATGTCTATGAGGTGAACAGCTCACAACTCCCACTAGATTTGACAACATTGCATGTTTGTCCTATATTCATAAAATGCATTACCTCCACTAGATCTGACAATAGTGTGAGTGTTCCTTCACTAGTGAAAAGTAAGTAGCAATTTATGCATTTTTCCAATTTCTTGAGTATCTACTCATTATTGCTAATGTGCTTAGATACTCAAGGAAGTGTGTTTAAGTTCTAGCCATCTCAGCTATTTAATCAACTTGAAAAACTAGCATGTAATTCCTCCTTTATCCGCTCACTTTACCTCAAGGGTGTGTAGTGTCTCTTACTATTTTAAGGAAACAGCTATAGACACGAGTTTTCTAGTTATTGCCTTTTCTAGTATTGTGGTGATATTTCCGTCTTCCAATTAAATCTCATAAATATATCTTGTTTACAACAAGATATTTTAATCTTGGTAGCTATAGACACAAGTTCTCTAGTTATCCAAATTTCTTATTATGATTCAAAGATTTCAAAACCAAACAGCGATATTGAAGCAATCTTGAAAGAATAAGAAGTCCAATTAACTTAACATGTAAGTTTGGTATGAGTTCGAATAAAATTTAGGATAATTCTTTTATTCCTATTATAAATTTCTTTAAGTAAAAGAATAGGAAATAGTCTTATTTTCCCAAGGAAAATAGACACGGTTTGTCTTCCATAAGTAAGAACAAATATCTGTTTATGGTATACATTAAATTAATACATTAAAGGAACTTGCAAAATTTATTTTTAGTATTTTCGATAATCCATCCCTTAAAAATTAACTACCCATGTTTATTATAAATAAACAATTAATTTAAACAATGGTCTAAGATCCAACTTGACGTTCTACCATTAATGCAGTTTATCTACTAGAAATGGTAAACTCAAAAGGTAATCCGTGGGAGATAATTGCCAACATGTGCAACTCTTAGCTTTTATGGGGCACAAGGCATCGTAATCCATAATTACAATGTCAAGTAGCATGTTTAACCCCATTTGAAGTTCTAAACAACCATACTCGATATAAGTCGTCCAATACAAAATCAGTAATTATACAGTCTCGGGTCTAATCATTCGATTGTTGTATTACCTTGTTTTGAAATTCATCTAAGACTGTCTTAGAATAAAAAAACAAACTCAAGTGATTTCATACTTGGATGGCAAATGACTTAATTTTA
>BQNB010126492.1:0-19593 GCA_026074375.1 Tanacetum coccineum | reverse complement strand
AAGTTATTCAACCTCGAGGGTAGTGACATTTTTGACTTGGCAGTTGCACTGAGAATGTTCACCAGAAGAATCATTATTCAAAAACGTGTCAAAGATGTCCAGCTCGGTGTAGAAAGTTATCAAAAGAAGCTCAATCTTACCAAACCTCAAGTATATTTTCCCAACATCTCTACCAAAGAACCATACACTCTATCTTTCAATCCACCCGGGGTTATCTATGATGACTCAAGCAACCGAAAGAGACAATTGTGAGTTGATGAGCTCTACAAGTTCTCAGACTGAACACTCGAGACAAACTCCATTACAGGGTGCTCAACTTTAGAATGGGGTACAACAAAGGCATGCCTAAGAGAAAATGGTCATCCACAGATCAGAGACGATCAAAAATCATTATGGATATGATCAACGAGCTACTATAGGAGAGGCAGACCATGCGGAATTTGGAAAGACTGGTGGGTGCACGAGAACTTGGGATGGACTACAAGTTGATGCAGAGGACAGTATGACCTAGTTATACTTTGTCTCCTTATCATAAGAGGTCCAATCTCATTATTTATCTTGTGAATATTTGTATATATGTAGTGTAGGACTTGTAAAGTAGGATAATATATAGTGTTTGAGTACAAATTTTTAAATTTTTTTAGTAAATTCAAATCTTTCAAATTAATGTACTCAACAAAGGGGAGCATTAAAATGTTCCTAATAAAGCTTGCTAATAATTGGAACATTTTTCTCTACAAACACTTTTCAAACATATTTAAATCAACTGATATCCAAAATATCAAGTGATTTGACATTTTTGATAAGGGGAGAAAATGTGATTAAAATATAAGACTTATAAATGTGATCCTAATGACTCTAGTGCAGCTTCTTCCTCGTATGTGCAAAACATTTTCGAATATCGATGCACATATACAGGGAAGCAATTTTGGAAAAGAAAACATCAAGGTACAAAAAGTTTTGATTTATATCATCAGTACCTTGATTGAGTTTTTCAAATGGTTTTAAGGCTATGAGAACAATACCCAAAGACCGACCATGTACTTAATTTTATGGAGTTATAAGGTGGCTAAGGCTAGGTATTCGTTCCCATTATCTAGCCAGAACGGGAGGGATCTACCCAGGGACATTCCATTAGATAGAATAGAAGTCAATAGATATGATACAAAAAATGAGTAAAAGTGAGAATGGGAATAACGCATACTAAGACAGAGCTAACACTAGAACAAACCCAACAAGGTATTAGTAATGAAGTCTTGGTAAGCATTGAAGGGGTTAAAGAATGAAAAATAAATGTAAAGATAAATGGTGAAAAGAAAGAAGCCCTCTTTACACTTAGGCAGAAACTGGGTCAATACATATGCTATCAGAAACACTAAAATATTGTCTAGTATTGAAGATAGTAATCATAGACCCAATGATGCAGTGTACAACCCTCCCTAGCCACTCAAGGTATCTCAAAATACTCTTGTTTCATTTCTCACGGAGATTACACACATTTCTATTGACTTTCTCACTTCGAGTTAGTTGGTAATGAAAAGGTGACAGTCTGCTCTAGTCTTCGATTACTAAAACAAAAATGCACTATCGAGTCTAGAGCCACAAAAGAGATTATCCATAAATCTCAATAGGACACTATTCTAATATATTTGTTATTCATATATTGTGATAACAAATAATATCTTAAGAGTCCTACGCATTATCCTTGTGATATTGCCAGAACATCAGAGTGATACTAAGTATTCACAATGACGATGGAAATCCTTCCAGAGCCAACATCAAACAAGCTCGGTGGTAGGTGACTTGTGAGATCCTACAAGGATCAAACTTGTGACACTCGATATCGATTCGGTCCAGCTTATGAATTGACGGTTGGCAAATTTTTTAAAATTAGCAAAACTCTCGATGTGTCACAAAACACTTTGTTATTGACACATCGATTGATTTTCAAACCGATTCTTAGATTTCTAAGAACTTTATTGTTCTAAGAGGTCGATCCTATATCCATGGGAAGCCTTACAAGGGTATCTGGACATAGGAAAGCTGAACACGAATTGACGAGTCAATCGGGAAGATAGTAACTTACCGATTCACTCTTGTCATGTTGTCTGCTTTGAGTTTGATGTGCAATCGTGTAGGGTTAATTTATTGATTACCAAGTTTTATATTTATATTTAGCCGACTTATCCTAAAACAACACTTTAACGGGCAGTGTACCTGATCGAGTAGAGTTTCATAGTAAGCAGGGTGTCGAACACGAAGAGCGAGGTTGTTAATCTTATATTCTATCAGTATTTTAATTACTCTAGTTAAGTTAATTCTAATTACTTATTAAACCCATGCTATGTACGCTTCTAACGATAGATGGGGGATTTTCAGCCTGAGAGACTGGCACAGGTTTTATGGTGACAAAAATCAATTCTAAACACAATAAACATGTAAGAAAACAATCAGAAGATAAAAGAGCAGTACAAGCCAAATAATAGAAAACTGTATTAGCCATATTAAATCCGATTAAATGCTGGTTTGTTTATTTAGTGCAATGATTTCTTATCTCGAAGCGGCATATCATTCTTAAGACTTAGGCGGGACATCATCCTAAGACCTAGACATGTTGAATCCTGTCACAATTAACGTATCCACATAAAGCATCCTTTTAGTTTAATTATAATCTATCTAGGGATTAAAGCAATGATGATCTTGTTAAACCCTAGCCCATCGGGACTTTACCCACTTATTGTTTGACGGTATTTTATATACTAGTAGTTCACTGTTCAAGTCCTTATCAATTAATTAAGAACATACTTGTTGAAACATTATGGGTCACCTGTCGGTCCAACTAAGCTCATAATTTACAGACAAAGATAGAACATTATTTGTGATCCTACTGGTCTAGTAATATAAAACACGATATGGAGAGCTATCCCAGTATCTAGTTTACTTGTTAGGCATAACTAGACCCAATTGAATGATAGGTCGCATATTCAAACACGTAGACAAGTATCATGTGATTAACACAATTAAACTTTCAACGATAAATTAAGAAATCGATTTTAAAACAAATCAAACATTAACTCCTTATTAAAGATAGGGTATTAGCCCATAACCATTGTAATTATATACAAGCGTGATCAAATAACTAAGGTAAACTAAACGTTTTACCGAACGATACCAAAATTTAAATGATTACAAGAGTATAGGAAATTACATGGTGTCTTCAATGGAATCGTGATCGATGCTTGACCTTTGGTTGCTCTTCTTTTCTTTAGAAAATCGTCTTTTATGTGTATGGTATAGAGAATATGATTTTGCACATCGAAAACTCGTTTTTGAGTCTTCTATTTATAGTGTCTGAAAAGACTGGATAAGCCGTATTGAGCTAGGTCAATATGGCGTATAGGGGTATTTTCCTTGGAGTGCGCGCTAAGTTTATAATCAATCAGATATAACTTCCCAAAATATATTTACTTCACCAAATCCTGAAAGTTTATCCACTGGATACCAACAAATAAAAACATGGATACGCCGTATTGGGAAGTGAGAATACGCGTATTCTTGTGAAGTCGAGGCGTTGATACGCCGTATCTCCTTTTGTGGATACGACGTATTGAGCAGAATTAAGCAATCTTTAAATATCATCGTTTAAGCTCCAAAAATGCGCATTTAGCATGTCTTTACCAATCAACTCCGTAATTAACTGCACATTTACAATTTAAGCATTAAGCAAATAATTTTTGCAATAATAAATAAAAAGGGGGATAATTTATTTGGGATAAATGATGGTATAAATGTAACGTTATTTGATGTCATCAAATATCCCCCCACTTAAATCCTACTTGTCCTCAAGTAGACTCTAGAAATTTATTGAAAATGTATCCCAACCGAAGTCAAAGATTTTTCCGTTTAAGCACTTCTTTTGTTTTAATCACCTGTACAAGACCAAGCACCTCACGAAATATAAAAATGAAAACACTCAGATCACTCAACTAATCTAGGGTGTAACATTTAATTGGTACGCACATTTGCTCGGTCGTGATTAGTTTCATATCATATGCTTGGCAAGGATACACATCTCCACTACTAGAGCTAAGGAGAAACAAGTCTAAAGGTAAATTGGGTTTTTATTATAAGGCTAAGGGTTGATCATTCTAACCATCTTTCACCGATAGTACCACACCAACAAGGCAGGTTTGAATCATACATACACAGACGTAACGACAAATAGACATGTATAATTCGATCACATCCTCATTCGAGTTTAAACCAGAGGATTTAGGAAGATAGAATGGATATAGGGTAAGATCTTAACTTCACCAAAAGTAATAAACCAACAAGGTGGCTGAATCACGCATACATGGCCGTAACGACGAAATAGACATGCATGACTCGATCTCAACCTCGTCACACAAGTAAAACCTAAGGTTAGTTGCTAGGAAAGGGAAGCAAATTGTTGTTAAATAAAATTCACAAAACAAATAGATTAAGCTTGGACAAATAAAGTAGTTGCTAGTAACTTTTCCCGACCGTTCCATGATAAAGACTCGAAATATATACAAACGCCTAGATCATAGAAATGGCAAAGATAACCTAAGTTGGCGTTCCCATAACGGTCAACTTCCCAATCATCCCAAACTTACATACTTTTACAAAAATGGTGATATCGGTCACTTTATACAAAACTATACATCGTTGATTTTTATCCACATATCAACGAATAATTGATCCTTTCAAGTATTTAATTGGTTTAAGTTTAGCGAACCGACTATCAATCATCTATCTCTTTTTTTGATGCATTTTCCTTTTTTTTAAAACAAACCTCGGTGCAATTTCACCGTCTTCACAATCATAATTCATCTGGATAATTTTTCCTTTAACACTTCATCTTCGGACATAATACATAATCGCAAAAGTAGCAAAAATACACGAGCTACAAATTTTCCCATTGTATAGTGCAATTTCTCGACCTAACCGGAGATAGAAAATTTCACTTTGACACGGGAAATACAAAACTTTACACAAAAGCAACTAGAAACTTTGATTAAGTAGGCTTAATCTACAGGGTAGGCTAAGGTGTAAAGGTGTAACGAAATAGACATTTGGTGTGAAAAAGACAAGAATGGCTCAACAGGTTTTTCTAGGGGATCTTACTCTTATAATGAGAGTAAGCAAATGGTTACACGGGGTTTAACTAACCAGTGTAGTTAGTTAATTTAACAACATTTCGGCTTTATGGTGTATTCCTAAAAATTTATCAGTTAAAAATGTTTCTCCATCTAAGTCCATAGTACTCATTTTTTGTTTTTTTTTTTTTTTTTTTATCGTTGTGGTCTCGAGTGATATACCAAGCCAAGTTCTAAAGTCCCACTACATCACCGGCACACTCATAATTATTGTGAAATTTTTAGTAAACGTTTAGAAACAGAATAAGCTTAATTCTCACAATTTGGTATTAAGGGTTATAGTGCGCGATGTCATGTAACTAGTAATTTTTACAAAAGTTATGCAATCTTTTTAATTTGGCATAATTTAAGCATATATCATATTATTTGTAAAAGAAAGGACAAGCAGGCATTCTAATTTCCCATCCCCCCACTTAGATTATACAATGTCCTCATTATATATATAAAACAATTTAAAGAAAATGAGAAATATAATTAGAACGAGGAACTTCCCTGATATGTTGCTCGAGATGATTCTCCATTGGAGTTCTTGAGAAAAAGTGTGTTGACGAGGCGTTGGAATGCTCGTACGAGTTCAACACACGTCTTTTTTTAGAGTATACCATATCGTCGATTTCCTTGCAACAAGGTCCTGCATAAAAGTTTAGAAGACAAAAGTGTAATTCCTATCTCAATTACACAATGGTTACAATGCAGGAAAACAATTAAACATACTGTACAGGAGGTCAATACGTCGTATCCCAAACCCAAGGATACGCCGTATTGCATCTTGTAAAAACAAATGTTTTTAAGTTTTGCAGAAATTAAAGACTAATAACGTCCAGACAGGTTCGATACGGCGTATCCATAGGGGTTCGATACGCCGTATTGAGTGTCTGGGAAGACAGACTCAATAAAACAATTACAATTCAAACAATTAAAAACAACCGAGTTGTCTCCCGGTAAGCACTTTTCTTTCAGCTAGTCTTTAAGTTAGACTTTTTCTTTCCCTTTATTCATTCATCTATTTGCTCGCACTCATCCCCGTGAGCGAATCTCTCCATAATATTTTGGCATAACACAAACTTTTTGCAAAATGGCATGCCGAGCACAACATCACTTGTTATATCCACATCGTTAGTGATTGAAAAGCCTGAAATAATAGAAAAATTCCTAACGAAAATAGGTATGTCAATCAAAGTCCTTGCTAGATTCTTCCCTTCATGATCACCCTTGTCCTTGATTATAGAATTATAAAAATGCTTAGTCATGATATTAATGGACAAGGAAGGGAGAAAATCAACATTAACATGTCTATACTCAATCATACAAGAAAAATTTATTTTGTAACAACTTTTATAAGTAGGCTCATTGATAAAATCAAGGGTTGGCTCAAAATCATCTTGATTCATTCTAGGTTCTAGAGGCATATCCAAATCATTTAATTCAATATAATTACCATAGAGTGGGTCGAATGATTCATTAATAGCCTCTCCTACAATCTCAGTTTTAGAATCAAAATACGTTCTTTCTTTTACCATATAGACCATTCTAATTATGCCAGTAGCTGGTTTAGTACTTTTGAAAACAAGTTTCTCTTCCCCAACCCGTAAAGTAATTTTTCTTTTAAAAACATCTCTTGGCATGAGCGATAGATAAGAATGGTCATCCGAGGATCAAAAGGACATCGTCATCCTCGGGTATGTCCAAGATAACAAAGTCTATAGGAAAAATAAATTTACCAATTCTAACTAGCATGTTTTTAGCGA
Source organism: Tanacetum coccineum (assembly GCA_026074375.1). Lineage (NCBI taxonomy): Eukaryota > Viridiplantae > Streptophyta > Magnoliopsida > Asterales > Asteraceae > Tanacetum > Tanacetum coccineum. The sequence continues at coordinate 12,665 of BQNB010126492.1, read as the reverse complement.
TACCCCTTGGATGTTTAATTGTTCTGTCAGCCAGTTCAATAGTTAACCTAGTGTGAGCTAAATTACCTAGACTAAGGTTGGAGTAGGTAGAGAATGGCATAGCACTAACACTTGCTCCTAGGTCAACAAGGGCTTTATCAAAACAAATATTATGAATAAAATAAGGTAGAGTAAAGCTCCCTGGATCTTCTTTTTTCTGAGGCAAGGTGTGATCATATGTTTCCAGAATCATAACTTCACGTGCCTCCTTTCAATCATCACAGTAGTAACAATGCAGTCGACTAGGAAACGAAACCGTTTCAAAAGATAAGCTATTATACTGCGCGTCTGATACGGCGTATGGTCCTGATCCGATACGACGTATTGATGATGAATTAGCTTTAGCAGTTGAGATCGATTTTACATAGTCCCTTGGGTTTGGTTTTGTTGAGCTGGACAAACCTCCGATTCCTTCTTGTAAGACTTTGCTTATTTGACCAATTTGAATTTCCAAGGTCTTAATCGATGCTCCTTGATTTCTTATAGCTGCATCGGTAGAAGCTCGAATCTCCTTGATTATGTTCGAGTTCTTTTCGTGTCTCTTTGCTGACTCAGCCATGAATTTGGTCAGTGATTCCTTTAATGTTTGCTTCGATCAGGGTACGAAGAATTTCTGTTGTTGCGTTGGTAGAATCCTGGCCCTGCTGCTTTATACTGTCCTCAAGGTTGATAGGGTGCTCCAAACTGTGTGTAGTAAGCCTCTTCAAGAGTCTCCCCTTCTTCCTTGAGTGGACAATCCTTTGTATAGTGTGGTCCTTTGCATAGTTCGCATCCGACATGAGCAGCGTATACTTTCTCGTTGACTTTCTTGATTTCTATCCTGAGGTTGTTGAGCTAGGCTTGTATAGCAGCTAGTCCGTCAGAAGTTTCAGTACTTCTGGCTTTTGAGGATGTTCCGTTATGCCATTTCTGAGAGTATTCGGCCATTTCTTTGATGGCTATTTTTGCATCAGCAACAATTTTAATGTGAATGGCACCTTTAGAGTCAAGAATTTGTCTGGTGGGAACATCGAGCCCATTAGAAAACAAGATTACTTCCTGCATATCAATCAAATAGTGTTGGGGACATTTCATCAAGAGTTCTTTAAATCTTTCCTAGGCTCGAAAAAGGCTTTCGTCTGGTTCTTGCTGAAAGTTGTTAATTTCCTCCATTTTCTTTACAGTGCGAGCAGGTGGGCAGTACTTGTTTAGAAACTTCGTTTTCAGGGTTTCCCAGTTTGTAATCGAACCCGATGGTTCGTTCCTGAGCCAACGACTTGCGGCTCCAGTTAAGGACATGGGAAAAACTCAAAGCATTAATGATCTTGATGTCACCATCTGAGAATTTTAAATAAGTCAACAATCTCAAGACTTTTTTGATGTGTTCGTTTGCGTCTTCATGTTCTGAACCGCTGAAAGTATTTTTGCGAAGTTCCTTGAGAAATTACCCTTTTAATTCAAAGTGAGTTTTGTCATTAATCTTAGGCCTAACAACTCCTGACCCATACTTTTCACGGGTCTTGCTCATGTATTACTCCATTGTTTCTGTCATAATTTCTGTAGTTTCTTCCTCTGAATGTTCTTCGATGTCAGAAAATAAACCGAGCTCTGGTGAACTCGACTCCACAAGATCATGTGTCTCGAAAAGCCTCCTTTTTGAGCGAAATACTCTTTCCGGGTTTCCAAAAGGTGTAATTAGTTCCTTAGTGGAACTCCTTGTCATGCAACTCTTGAAACAGAGGATAATAAATCAGTAGGATAGACTCTTTGAAAAGAATACATAAAATTAAACACTGAAATCAAATTTAGTTTTGCTACTGTATCAGATGACCAATACGCCGTATTCAATTAATTTGAATACGCCGTATGGGTCTGCTGAAGGTCAGTACGTCGTATTGATTTTACAGATTACGCCGTATTGTTTGGAAGAACAGATACGTTGTTTAGAAGGCAGAGATCAATACGTTGTTCTGAGTGGAAGGGTCGATACGTCGTATCCAACTGGTGGATACGGCGTATCAGTTGATCTATCAGAACAGGATACTTAGAAAATAATTAAATAATGCGGGAATTTAAACATACAATTAATCACACAATTAAATTAAATACAAACAGAATTAAATTATAATAATTAAATTATTCTAAGCTGATGGTTAGAAATACTAATAAAATTAAAGGTTAAATTTTTTCACTCCCCGACAACGGCGCCAAAAACTTGATGCGCTGTCGTGTAGGGTCAATTTATTGATTACTAAGTTTTAAACTTATATTTAGCCGACTTATCTTAAAACAACACTTTAACGGACAGTGTACCCGATCGGATGGAGTTTCGTGGTAAGTAGGGTGTCGAACACTAAGATCGAAGTCGTTAACCTTATATTCTATCTGTATTTTAATTACTCTAATTAAGTTAATTCTAATTACTTGTTAAACCTATGCTAAACCTAGTTCTAATGGTAATGGGGGGTTTTCAGGCTGAGAGACTGGCACAAGTTTTATGGTGACAATAATCAATTCTAAACACAATAAACATGCAAGAAAACAATCAGAAGACAAAAGAGCGGTACAAGCCATGGTGATCTTGTTAAACCCTAGCCCATCGGGACTTTATCCACTTACTATTTGACAGTATTTTTATATACTGTATTCAACATGGTTCAAGTCTTTATCAATTAATTAATAACATACTTGTTGAAACATTAGGGTCACCTGCCGGTCCAACTAAGCTCATAATTTAAAGACAAAGATAGAACATTATTTGTGATCTAATGTAACAGAAATATAAAAACACGATATTGAGAGCTATCCCATTATCTAGATCACTTGTTAGGGCGTAACTAGACCTAGTTTTAATGAGTCGCATATTCAAACACGTAAACAAGTATCATGTGATAAACATAATTAAACTTTCAACGATAAATTAAGTAAATTGATTTTAAAACAAACAAAACATTAAATCTTTATTAAGATGGCTAATACCGAAGGGTATTATCCCATAACTATTGTAATTATACAAACGTGATCAAATAACCAAGGTAAACTAAACGTTTTACCAAACGATACCAAAAATTAAATGATTACAAGAGTATAGGAATTATACGGTGTCTTCTATGGAGTCGTGATTGATGTTTGACCTTTGGTTCTCTTCTTTTCTTTAAAAAATTGTCTTTTATGTGTATGGTATAAAGAATATGATTTTGCACACTAAAAACTCGTTTTTGAGTCTTCTATTTATAGCCTCTAAAAAAGGATGGATACGCCGTATTAGGCTAGGCCAATACGACGTATTGGGTTGTATCCCTTAGAGTGCGTGGTATGTGTTTAATTACACATACCTTTGACCACTAAAAACAGACTTATATGACCAAAAACGTACCAAAAATACATTGTATTTGTATATTTTGCATTTGTATTATGTAGGTAACGGATATCCAAGAAAAGGACAAAATCAAAGCCAAAACGACAAAACCAAGCACGAGAACGGAAAGACCGTGAGAAGTCAAAAAGACAAAGTCAAAGTCAACAAAAAAAGTCAAAGTCAAAGTCAACCCCGAGAAGTGGCATTGGAAAAAGCATCGAAAACCGAACCCGAAAACCTAAATTGTCAAAAGTAGGCCCACCCGTACCCACCTAGTGGGCCCGGGTCAGCCCACTTATATATTACAAACCTTGAACAAGAAAAAAGGCCCAACCCTTTTTAATTATAATAGCCGGCCCAACAATGAGCCCAAACCAAACCCCTTTATAACAACCCGTTTACCCCCTTAAACTTTACACCGTTAGTCCTCTAAGGACTAACCCCCCCCCCCCCCCACCCCCCCCCCCCCCCCCCCCCACCCCCCCCCCCTCCCCCCCCCCCACCCCCCCCCCCCCCCCCCCCCCCCCCCCCCCCCCCCCCCCCCCCCCCCCCCCCCCCCCACCCCCCCCCCCCCCCACCCCCCCCCCACCCCCCCCCCCCCACCACCACCCCCACCCCACTCCCCCCCCCCCCCCCCCCACCCCCCCCCGCCCCCCCCTCCCCCCCCCCCCCCCTCCCCCCCCCCTCCCCCCCCCCCCCCCCCCCCCCCCACCCCCCCCCCCCCCCTCCCCACCCCCTTGTTGGCCAACATTAGCCGAAAGCCACCACTACACCCAAAACAAACCTTCATAAGCTCCAACTTGCACCATATCCTTCATACTAGCCCTAGACTCTCCAAATCACCCCCCCCCCCCGCAAGTGTCAGTAACCTAGATACCAAGGTTCCTTGGCCACTAAGGGTTGCTAACACTATAAATATGGCCCAACTCCTTCATTCCAATTTGCACCACATCTCTTCATTTCTCAAACCATAAGGCAGCAATCCTTTTCTCCATATGATACTAGATCATAAGAAAGATTCAGAAGCAACCCTGAAGAATTGAAGCCTTGGATGAAGTAAAAGCGTACAGAGGAAATACTACCGAAACGACCCAATTCCACCATTTTTGATCATTGAACCCAAACCCAGGTTCCATCAACCGTCATACCTGCTAACTACACCCTTTAATAATGTTCCATGGATCCATAATAAACTCTTGTTTAAGTTCATAACCCAATTCAAGCTCATTTTCCATTGATCCAAAACCGTACACCCGAAACCTAATATCGCGTTTTTTCTAAAAACAAAATGTATAATGGTTAAGTATTTGATAATCTATCCTAGAATGCTTAAATAATGTTAAAAACCACTTTATTTGATTAATGAAGGAATTTGTACTAAAACCTGCGCGTTTACGTTTTGAAACCCAAATTTGACCATAATAAACTTTCCTAGCTTAACGAATCGTTAATTTAAACTTGTGTTGTGTTAAAACGTCATATTTTATTTATATAACTTATAAATGTCTATTGGAAATTTAAAACTAAGCTTGCATGGCAAATTTGGACATAGTTATGGTATTATATTTCCATGCAAGGGGTATATATCGTAACTTTCGGAAACTTATAACTAAAAGGACTAAAAGTGTCCTTGTCATTTTATCAAAGTTATAACTATAGGGGTCTATTATGTCACTTTTCAAAGTCCAAGGTTTACTTGGTATATCTTTCAAAGTTGAAGGACCAAAGTCGTAAAAATGCAAACCCTAGGGGTCTACTTGCAATTTTCCAAACCCCAGGGTCTAAAATGTAACATTTTGAAAAAGTATAAAAACACATTCAAAACATTACCAGACATAACTTTAATTAACGCTTGACGTGCTTAACATTTCCAGATATTGAATAAAACGCTTAAAACCGATCATCCGGAAGCTATATTGTACCACAATACTAGGGAGCTTCATATTAAGAGGTTTCATCTTGGTATTACGTTCTGACTGAGTTGTTGGGTTTACGATTTAAAGTGCCCTAGCTCCTCAAACGTTTACTGAATGACTTCTGAATTATGATGGCCCGAACGGTGATACAATAATTCCAAACTCTTCAATCAAACTCATAACTCTTAAAACTAAAGTTCTAGAATACAATCTTCCTAAGACTCAACATATTTACTCAGGTTGCGTGACGTGGCTGTTTATTATCATTTTGCTATATCAACCTTCCCTGGTTAAGATTGTGATAAGGTCGTCAGCTTTCATTTTGGAATATTTATTACATCTACATATCAGGTGAAGTTCATAACCTCGCCTTTACTTATTTTACATGTTTTATAAACCCGCGAGGGGGATACCTGCTATAAATTACGAATACAAGTTACATGCTATCTTGACATATCATTACAATTGCTGTCTAAGTTATCTATCCTACAAGTCGTTAAATTTGACTTCAAGTCGTTAAATTGACTTTGGATATTAATGTGTTAGTAGTATAAATCCTACAAGTCGTTAAATTTGACTTCAAGTCGTTAAATTGACTTTGGATATTAATGTGTTAGTAGTATAAATCCTACAAGTCGTTAAATTTGACTTCAAGTCGTTAAATTGACTTTGGATATTAATGTTAGTGTAATAAATCCTACAAGTCGTTAAATTTGACTTCAAGTCGTTAAATTGACTTTGGATGTTAATATGTTGATATTATGAGCTCTTCAAGTCGTTAAATTGACTTTTGATGATAATGTGTTAGTGCGATGTGCTTAGACAAGGAACAAGACCAATCAGACCAAACAGACCAAACAAGACGATAACGCAATAATGGGACATCTGTCCCTAACCAATATCACTACGGTGATTTCCCTGTTAATGTATTGATGTCATGAGCTTAGATGCAATAAATAATGTTCCCCATGATGATTGTCCCTGCAATACCAGTATTTCCACTATAACTTGTATTCAACTATTACATTTCAAACCTATGAATTTCACTCAACCTTTGTGTTGACCCTTTTTATGCATGTTTATCTCAGGTAATTGAGCAACTTATAGCATGGAGTGGCATGGACATGAAGATGGCTAAAACTTGTTATCATTCACATTGTATGTAACTAGATTTTGGGACCTGCCTTTGTAAAACTCTGATTTGAAATGAATGATAACGTATCTTTTGAACAAACGTCTCTTTTGGGTCGTTTTCTATGATTATGATTGTTGTATCCATGAAGTAATACCCCAGATTAGCTTCCGCTGCTATATTGTAAAAATGGGGGTGTTACAGATTGGTATCAGCGCCATGGTTATAGAGAACAAGGTCAAAACCTTAACTATAACCACATTTCTTTTTCAGCCATCAAAGTCCTCCGTGCCACTACATTCCGGATCAGTATGTAAAGATACATAACTATTATACTATATTATATCATAAATAACTTATGTTATTTACAACTGGGTTGTTAACAGAACGATGTCTTCTCCCAACCACTCTACTTCTGATCTTGAGGATGCTTTTTCCTCTATGAATATTCTTAACTATACTTCGGTCTCATCGGATTATTTCTCAGCTTCATCGGAAAGCAGTTCTTTTAACTCTTCGGAAAACTCTAAAGATAATATGATCCCACCAGTATTCTCATCTTTCTACAATAATCCTTGTTTGAAGGACGTACAAGCATTTTATGCTAAGGAATTACCTATTTCATCACCAGATCCTATTACTTCACCAGCTATTTTGACTCCATCTCCGATATTACCACCATCACTACTATTTGATCCTCGATATTTCTTTATTCCTGAAGAGCTATTACCACCTAAGAAGCGAATTCATTCCCCATCTTCTTCCTCAACTACGTTATCTAATCCATCTCGGAATCAAACCCGTAATTTGGTATCACCATCTTCCTCAGTTTATACTCCTACCCCACCTCAGGTATTTGAAATAGGAAAATGTTCAGATAAGATGTATCTGAAACATCATGAGAAACAAGTCGAAGATATCTTGAATTACTTAGATGAACTCTCTTTTCATTGCATTGAGAAAATGGAAGAAGGACGTATTAATAGAATGATCATACGAAGAGATGGTAACAAACTAAAGACCGAACTTGAGAGAATCTGTACTCAGATTATCAAACTTCAAAAGAAGAAATTAGGGCAAAAGGACAAGATTGCCTTTGCTCACTACAGAATTTCCAATCTTGAACAAATCATTAAGGAAATCCAAGCTCGTCACCAAACGGATCAGGAAGATCTTTAGGATGTCATCTACCAACAAACTCTTAGACTAGTTATAGCTTTATCTTAGCCACGGGATGTGTGGTATAAATAAAAACGCTTGTCAAATCTGACTATGTACAGTAAAAAGGCAAGTTATTTATAAAGGCAATCCCGTTTCGTACTTTATTTCATCATCATCTCCATCATTTGCATCATTATCTCCGTCTTCATGAATCATACCATAACCCCTAAATGCTTAAAATTCAAAAATAAGCATTTCTCTTTAAGCATTTTAAGCATCACATTTTCTTTTAAGTATTACCTTTCAAAACTTGTGATGTCATTCTTACTACGCGTTATCTTATGTTGATAGAATGCCTCCCAAAAGGACGTCAACATCCGAAACACCAGCCATAACTTTAGATGCCATCCGACAACTGATTGCTGATTTTACTGCAGCCCTGGAAGCACAAACTGCTGCCATGGCAAATACCGACAATCCCAATAGGAACACTGGACCCAGAGAAATTCCGGTAGCAAAAAGAGGAAACTACAAAGAATTCATAAATTGTCAACCTTTCTACTTCAATGGCACGGAAGGAGCTGTTAACCTCATCCACTGGTTTGAACGTACTAAATCGGTGTTTTCTCGTAGCAAGTGTGCCGAGGAAGACAGAGTGATATTTGCTACTGGTACTCTAACTAATGATGCCCTGTCCTGGTGGAATTCATACGCTCAACCTATTGGAATAGATCAAGCCAATCAAATCGCTTGGACCGAATTAAAAAGACTCTTAACCGATAAGTATTGCCCTCGAACTGAAGTCAAGAAAATGGAAGATGAATTTTACAATTTGACTGTGAAAGGGAATGATCTCAAGACTTGTGTTAGAAGATTCCAGGAATTAACAATCTTATGCCTAAATATGGTACCAAACACCAAGATACTCATGGAAGCTTTCATCGGAGGATTACCCAGGAGTATTGAGGGAAATGTTACTGCCTCGAAGCCTCAAACTTTGGAGGAAGCCATCAACATAGCCCAGATATTAATGGATCAAATAATAAAGCGTAATTCTATGCTGGAAACCAATGATCGCAAACGAAAGCTTGAGGATGAGAGAAACATCATTGACAACAACAACTATCAGAATAACTACAACAATAACAACCGTAACAATGATTACCACCGACAGCAGAATAGAAGACAAGAAACCTTCAGAACTTATACTACCACCAATGGATATACTGTAAACCTTCCCTTGTGTAAAAGATGTAGACTACATCACACGGGACCTTGCAGTGTCAAGTGTCAGGTTTGCAACATGATAGGTCACCAGACCAAGTACTGCAAAAACAACAGGGCCACAGGAAAGCATACTCAGAGATAAGCTTGCTTTTGTTCACTTTAGGATTTCTACCCTAGAAACAACTCTCGAGGATATACAAGTCTCATCAAAATGCATCGGGAAACCCTGATGCCAATGTCGTCACGGGTACGTTCCTCTTAAATAACCACTATGCATCTATCTTATTCGACACTGGTGCCGATAGAAGCTTTATATCCACTGCATTTAGTTCCTTGATTAACATCGCCCCAACTCCATTAGAAAATTGTTATGATGTCGAATTAGCTGATGGGAAATTAGTCGGGATAGACACTATTATACGAGGTTGCACTTTAAATTTCTTAGACCATCCGTTCAACATAGATCTAATGCCCGTAGAACTGGGTAGTTTTGATGTCATTATCGGTATGGACTGGTTAAGAAGATGTCACGCCGTGATCGTGTGCGATGAGAAACTTGTTCAAGTTCCTTATGGGAATGAAACTTTGACTTTTTATGGCAACGAAAGTAGCAACGAGAGAGAATCTCGGTGGACAGTTATCTCATGTTCAAAAGCTCAAGAGTACATGGCAAAAGGATGCCAGGTCTTTTTGGCGCAGATATCCGCCAAGGAAGAAGAGGACAAGTCGGAAGGAAAACAAATAAAGGACGTACCCATCGTCCGAGATTTTCCTAAAGTATTTCCCGAGGACTTGCCAGGTCTTCCTTCGGCTCGACCAGTGGAATTCCAAATCGACTTAATTCCAGGAGTCGCGCCCGTAGCTCGAGCACCGTATCGATTGGCTCCATCCGAAATAAAGGAATTATCGGAACAATTACAAGAACTATCCGACAAAGTATTCATAAGGCCTAGTTCCCCACCTTGCGGAGCCCCGGTCTTGTTTGTCAAAAAGAAGGATGGGTCAGTCAGGATGTGCATTGACTACCGTGAGTTAAATAAACTGACAGTAAAGAATCGTTATCCACTCCCAAGGATCGACGATTTGTTTGATCAACTTAAAGGATCCAGTATTTATTCAAAAATAGATCTGAGATCAGGATATCACCAGCTTAGAGTGTGAGAGCAAGACATTCTAAAGACGGCATTCCGAACTCGGTATGGCCATTACGAGTTCCAGGTTATGCCATTCAGACTGACAAACGCACCTGCGGTATTCATGGACCTCATGAACCGAGTGTGCAAGCCTTACTTGGATAAGTTCGTAATTGTCTTCATCGATGACATACTCATTTATTCAAAGGACGAGAAAGAGCATGAAGAACATCTCAATGTCATTTTAGAATTGCTTAAGAAAGAGAAGTTGTATGCAAAGTTTTCAAAATGTGAATTTTGGATTCCGAAGGTACAATTTCTCAAACATGTCATTAGATCCAGCCAAGATAGAGTCTATCAAAGATTGGGCGTCTCCCAAGACACCAATGGAGATCCGCCAATTTTTAGGTCTTGCTGGTTACTATCGAAGGTTCATCGAAGGATTTTCAAAGATTGCTAAGCAATGACAAAACTTACTCAGAAAGGAATCAAGTTCGACTGGGGTGAAAAGGAAGAGAACGCTTTTTAGTTAATAAATCAGAAGTTGTGCAGTGTACCAATTCTGGCTTTACCTGAAGGGAGCAAAGACTTTGTGGTCTACTGTGATGCGTCCCATAAGGGTTTAGGCATTGTATTGATGCAGAGAGAGAAGGTGATTGCCTATGCTTCTCGACAACTAAAAGTTCACGAAAAGAACTACACCACCCATGATTTAGAACTTAGATCGGTAGTGTTTGCTCTAAAGATATGGAGACACTATCTATATGGAACCAGATGCACCATATTCACCGACCATAAAAGCCTACAACATATTCTCGATCAAAATAAGCTTAACCTGAGGCAATGCCGTTGGCTAGAATTGCTAAGTGACTATGATTGTGATATTCGTTATCATCCCGGGAAAGCAAACGTAGTGGCCGATGCGTTGAGCCGTAAGGAACGGATTGAGCCATTGCGGGTTCGAGCCTTGGTTATGACAATTGGCTTGGATCTTCCCAGATGAATATTAGAAGCTCAGATCGAAGCCCAAAAACCAGAGAATCTCGTGAATGAAGATGTAGGCGGTATACTCCGAAGGGATATACCCAAGGAAAGATTAGAACCACGTACCGATGGAACACTATGTTTACACGGCAGGAGTTGGTTACCCTTGCTATGAAGACTTAAGATCCAATTATGCCAATCCCACAAGTCGAAATAATTCTTACATCCCGGTTCCGAAAAGATGAATAAGATGAGAATAAATTTACTGTGGCCAAACATGAAGGCAGACATCGCCACCTATGTTAGCAAGTGCCTGACATGTGCAAGGGTCAAGGCCGAACATCAAAGGCCCAACAGGTTGCAAGTAACCACCTAAATACCCGAGTGGAAGTAGATAAATCACAATGGATTTTATCCACCAATCTTCCTAAGTCGCGCAAGGTTTTGACCCAATACCATCTTGGTGATTGTGGATCGACTTACAAAATCTGCTCACTTCTTGCCAATAAGGGAAAATGATCCTTTGGACAAGTTAGCAAGGTTGTACTTAAACCAGATAGTCAAGAGCACGGGATACCTGCCTCAATTACTGTGATCGTGAGGAAGATTCACTTCAAATTTCCTGGAGATCATTTCAAAACTTGGGTACAGATATAGCCTGAGCACTGCGTAACATCCAGAAACGGATGCCAGAGCGAGAGAACCATTCAAACTCTCAAGGACATGCTACGTGCTTGCGTGATTGATTTTGGCAAAGGCTGGGTTAAACATTTGCCATTGGCCGAATTTTCATATAACAACAGTTATCACGCTAGCATAAAGGCCGCACCTTATGAGGCACTGTATGGTCGAAAATGTCGATCACCGGTGTGCTGGGCAGAAGTTGGAGAAGCCCAACTGACTGGCCCAGAGTTAATCCAAGAAACAACAGAAAAGATCGTCCTGATCAAGCAGAGGATGCAAGCTGCTCAGGATCGACAAAAGAGCTACGCTGACCGGAAGTGAAAGCCGATGGAATTCGAAGTTGGGGATAGGGTTATGCTCAAGGTCTCACCTTGGAAAGGGGTTGTACGATTCGGTAAGCGGGGCAAGCTGAATCCGAGATACGTCGGACCTTTCAGGGTGTTAGCAAAAGTTGGGAAAGTTGCCTACAGGCTGGAACTTCCTCAAGAGTTGAGCAGAGATCACCATACTTTCCATGTGTCTAATCTGAAGAAATGTTACACTGACGAACCTTTAGTCATGCCGTTAGAAGGAATTCATGTTGACGATAAGCTCCAGTTGGTGGAAGAGCCCGTTGAAATTATGGAATGGGAGATCAAACGATTGAAGCGAAGCCGGATACCATTGGTTAAGGTTCACTGGAACTCTAGGCGGAGCCCTGAGTTCACCTGGGAACGTGAAGATTCATTCAAACAAAAATACCCACAACTCTTCACAAACCGGGCTTCGTCATCTAATACAAGGTCTTAAGCTTTGAGGACAAAGCTCTTTTAACGGGTGGAGATTGTAACATTTCTGATTTTCGTGTCATTGTACGACTCTATTAATGATCACTATTTATTTTAGCCCGATACGCGTTTACTTTTAATATTTACTTTTAAGCTAAATCGCGTGGACTAAAAATAACCAATGAAGATAAACGGTCATCAAATAAATTAAGGTTTACATCAACTAAGTAAGAAATAATTATTAAAAAGATAATTATGTACTTTGAGTATTGTATATTTATTGGT
>BQNB010126491.1:0-15905 GCA_026074375.1 Tanacetum coccineum | reverse complement strand
GTTTCAATTGTTGTATGTTGTTGAACTGCAGGACGACCTTCCGCTGCTGGAATAGCTTGAATAAGTACACTTGTTGGCATGTAGGGACCATTAAGTATGCATTTTTTTAGTCCCTCACCATTAATTTTTGTGTCAATGTACCGTAAAAAACGTGATCTCCATTGTGAATATCTTCCTGGTCCAAGCATTGGTGGACGATCTTTCGAACCAGCTGCCATGATATTATTATGCATTTGACTATCTGTTGAGGATACTGACTGGAGTAGACATGATGATTGAATGGATATTAACTATGAAGTGTGAAAGTTGTTGGATCTTAAGTGGATATGATGTGATTGATGTTGTTGTGGTTATGTATGCAATTCTCGTTTACGGGTTATACACGTCTATGATTAAAACCGATAAATAATTTAATGGGATTTTACAAAATCAATAAAAAACCGTGAATGAATAATCGATTGTTGTTGAGGTTTGTTTCTTGTATGATTAATGCAGTTTAAGTCCTTGTTGATGGTTTTGGATTTGGTTTATGGTTTGATGATTTGTTTGGAATTCGGCGCAGTTGGATTATGAATTTTTTTTACCTTATTACCAAAATCTAAATTTGGTGTAAAAATAAGCTAAAAAGGCTATAGAAAAAATTATATTTTACTTAATTTTTCCCGCCAAAAAGTGTCGCTAAAAAGGTGTCGACCAAAATTTTTTTTACCCTATTACCAAAATTTGAATTTGATGTAAAAATAAGTTAGAAAGGCTATATAAAAAATTACATATTACTCAACTTTTTTCGTAAAAAAGTGTCGCTAAAAAGGGTGTCGTCTGCTGTTCTGTCTTAGCAAACCGCCGCCAATTCTGTCTTAGCAAACCGCTGCCAATAAGTAACTCGCCGCCTAAATAAAATAATCAAACCGCTGCCTTCCTTTTGATAAGCAAACCGCCAAGAACTTAAGCAACTCGCCGTCTAATTTAATATTCAAACCGCCGCCTGTATTTGCAAACCGCCGTATACTATAGTAACTCGCCGCCTAGTTTTTTTTTTCAAACCGCCTTGAATAAAATAAGCAACTCGCCGTGGTCTTTAAAAATGGGCATGGTAACATTTCATTTTGCTCAATATAATAATCAAACCGCCTTGACCTGTCAACTCGCCACCAATAAACAAGCAACTCGCCACCAATTTGAACAAACCGCCATGAATTTTTTTCTTATTATTAAAGTCAACTCGCCACTGGTCAACAAACCGCCTTTGACTATTTCCTTAATTCGTGGATCTTGTCCCCTTCTTCACCAACTCGCCATGATGAACACCAAGGACGAATACTCAAAATTTCTTGCAATGAGCTTGTTAAACCATGATCCAAGCTAGACCAAGTAGTATAAAGATGGCTTAATAAGTTAAACCACACATTCCTCTATATCTTTGAGGATCTTCCTAAATAAGGCAACCCTCCACTTAGAACACTAAAAAAAATTCGAACCTTTAAACTTTGAAATCGAACTTGAGCTTTGTTTATCACTTGTAATAGCACCAATACTACTTCCTTAGCATGTAGAACAAGAAAAACACCAAGATTAACCAACTAATAAGCCCAAAATAAGCTATGAGCCGTGGGCTTATTTTCTTCAAGAATAAGGACGAATTTGATCTCTTTTAACCACACGAATCAACCACGAATCCACACGTAGCTCTGATGCCAATTGTAGGATCCCGATTAACACTTCACTTCATATATCATACACGAATCGAATCAAGAAAGAAGATGAGAGATTTCTAGAGAGAGAGAAACTAGTGAGAGAATAGAGAGAGAATAGAAAGAAAATGTAAAAGTTATATTATGAAATCTCTAACCTTTTCACAAGAGGAAAAGGTTTATATACCCCGTCACATTAAAGGTACGCGCGGGATATTTAACTAGGATCCGGGCTCGGGTTTTGCTTGGGATTAAACCCGAAACATATACAATATTAGTTTAACTATCGAGCCCGATTCCTGATATTATACTATTACAACATTAACTAATTAAATGACCGAGACTTGTGCATGTAATGAACGAACTTCCAGTTCGGCTCAATATTTTGAGGCTAACATAATGGTAAATGGTCGATCAGTTTTGCAAATCTTAAGAACCTCAAGAAAGCTTAATGGGAAAAACCATGTTTGTACAATGTATAATATGATAAGAATGATCTTGCAAGTATGTTTGCTCCTGAAAGCGAAGAGACAATTCGTCTTGCAGAAGAGAGTCGATCAAAATTAGGTGATCTAGTAAAATCATATGACTACACAAAACTAAACAACCTTTATGATCTTTTAGTGCCACAACGGAAAAAGTCTCGTGAGCAATTGTATTTTGCAAATGATGTTAGAAAAAATATTTTCAAAACACCTTTTCAAAAGCAAACAACTAATTTGATAAAACGAATTGAATATTTGCCTACTAAAGCCTCCATGAGTCCAAGTAAGTGTACATTTGATCATCTTTTGATTAATATTGAAAATATCAGATCCATTGTTGAATTAAATTGGGAAAACTGAGTTAAAAATGAATGGAATAATTTAATTGCTCACGATGTCAAGTTGCTTGTTAAAGGTATGTTAATTCCTCTAGCACAAGACACTATGGCAAATGCCTCACTTTTTGAAACACATCTTAAAAAGGAAATGTTTGAAGATTTGAAGTATGTTCAATCCCTTGAAAAGGAGGTTGGCGATATTCAAAAGGAATTTGACGATTTCAAAACTCAAATTGAAAAACAGAATGTGTCTTCAAGAGTCGATGATATTCTCATGCAAGAATGTCTCACAAAAGATATTTTGTGTGTTACGTATATGTCTATGCTTGACACTAATAATTATTGTGACATGGCATGCAAAATCTTATAAAAATCAAGAATGTGAACGTCTTGAGTTTGAGCTTTCTAAACAAAAAGAATTTTTCAAAAACAAGCCCATTAATCTTTCAAAACCATCTTTAAAGTCAGAAAACACTAATCTTAAAAAGATCGTTGCCCAATTTTAAAAGGATTTTTTAAAAATGGAAGCACGTTGTGTTGCTCTTGAACTTAAATACCAAAATCAAGCGTTAAAATCAGGTCAACATGGTCATGTTTTGAAAGATATCAATGCTATTGAAACAATAAACATTGAATTGCAAATAGCGTGGCAGCATTATTTCAAGAAAATGAGAAATTACACAAGGAATATGAGCATTTGAAACAGACTTACAAAGATATTTTTGATTCTATCAAATTGACAAAGTCTCATACAAAAGTCAATAATGACTCTCTGATTGTTGAATTGAACAAAAACTCTATGGAAAATGCTGATTTGAAAGCTCAACTACAAGAAAAGAAGAAAGTGAACGCTAAATTGCATGATTTGCTAAATAAGATGAAAGGAAAGTCTATGGATACCAAGTTTGTAAAACCATCAGTTGTTCGACAACCGAATGCTTTTAAATTTAAAAACCATCACCATTTTTAAATTCTCTTGAACGACAATTCTTTTAGAAATCACGGTTTGCTCCCAAGACTAATGAGTAAAAGGATTTATCAAAACCAGTCACTTCACAGATTTTGCCTCAAAGCGAAACTCAAAACAAGCTGTCAGAAATTCGAATGTAATTAAACCAGGAATGTATCGAATAGACACTAAGTCTACACGAACTAGAACACCTCAGTTTCCTTAGACTATTAGGAATTCTAATCCTCGTGTGTCGACCTCTACAGGAGTAAATCACAGAACTAGTGTTAGTAGACCACAACTTATGAGCACTCAAATAAAAGACACGGTTATGCCAAACAATAGTCAAGTGATGCTTAAGAAGAAGTAAGTAGAAGAACACCATAGGATTTCTAGTTTTTCAAAAAAACCAAGTCTATAACTACGTGTAATGAAAGTTTAAAGTCTAGAACTTCAAATGCTAAAGTTGTTTGTGTAACTTGTGGCAAATGTATGCTTGATTCGAATCATGATGCTTGTGTTGTTAAGTATACCAATGACATGAATGCTATAACTAAGAAGCCTAAAATAGTGCCCATTAGTACTAGAAAACCCACAAAGAACGCGAACTAATATGTTGCAACACCACACAAGAAAACAGTTGCTTCAGAAACCACTATCTAGAAATCCAGTAGTTACTTTAGGATATTATATGAGAAAACTGGTAAGGCATGGGCTTGGTGGATAGTGAAACAATGTCCATCAGGATATATTAGAAACCCAGTTTGAAATAGACAACGCGTTAGCGAGTAATAGCTTACCTTTAGATGTTAAATCTAGGTTTACTAATAACTCAGAACCATTCAATAAGATGGGATCCAACTTGTCCAACTCTCCATCGTCATCTAAATGTTTTGCAGATCGTACAAATCATCCTATTCATTGTAGACTCTGGATTCACAAAGCACATGTCAGGAAACCTCAAGTTGATGTGTAATTTCATTGAAAAATATATGTATACGGTGCGGTTCGGAAATGATCAATTTGCACCAATTATTGGATACGGAGATTTGGTTTAAAGAAACGTCACGATAAAAAGCGTTTATTACGTCAAAGGCCTAAATCACAATTTATTCTCCATTGGTCAATTCTGTGATGCGGATTTGAAAGTTGCATTCAGAAAATCTACATGCTTTGTTAGAGATCTTCAGGGAAACAATTTATTTTTAGG
This sequence comes from Tanacetum coccineum, assembly GCA_026074375.1. NCBI lineage: Eukaryota > Viridiplantae > Streptophyta > Magnoliopsida > Asterales > Asteraceae > Tanacetum > Tanacetum coccineum. The sequence goes on along the minus strand of BQNB010126491.1, from coordinate 11,232 downwards.
TACTCGTGGATCTGATCTCTACATAATATCTCTTCAAGAATCATCTTCACCAACTCCATTATGCTTCATGGCAAAAGCTTCACCAACTCAAGCATGGTTATGGCATCATCGTCTATCTCATCTTAACTTTGACACCATTAACGTGCTCTCTAAAAACACATTTGTGAACGCTTACAAATTGAAAGTATGGTAAAGGATTAACTGTGTTACATCTTGCAAAATGGGTAAGCAAAAGAGAAGCAACAGAAGACAAAAACTATTCCACTTAAAAGGACGTTACATCTGCTCATATGGACTATGTGGTCCGATGCGGGTTAAAGCAGTTAATAGAAAGAAATATATTCTGTAATTGTTGATGACTAATTCAAGATTATACCTATAATCCATTCTAGTTCTAAGGACGAGACACTAAAGTACTTATCTGACTTTCTAAAGATGATTCGATGGTGGTCTTCAGCTCAAGTTATCAATGTTCGAACTGACAAATGTACAAAGTTCTTAAACAAGGCACTCCAAACCTACTTTAAAGAAGAAGGAATTTCTCACCTAACAACAATTGCTCGAACACCTGAATAGAACAATGTTGTTGAAAGACTGAATCGTGCTCTAGTTGAGGCTTCTCAAACAATGCTTTCGGCTTCTAAACTTCCACTCTTCTTTTGGGCTAAAGCAATCGCATCCGCATGTTACACCCAAAATAGATCTCTCATAATCCCAAGATACGAAAAGACACCATATCACATCATTAATGAAAGGAAACCTACTCTATAATGCCTTCACATTTTTTGGTGCACATGTTACCAAGTCAGAGATGGTGAAAATCTTGACAAGATGAAAGAGAAGGGGGATCCTTGCATTTTTATCGGGTATACAACTTAATCGAAGGGATACAGAGTATACAACGTGAGGACCAAATTAATCATTGAATCCATTCATATCAACTTTAATGAAATCAAAGAAATGACGTCAGTACATGACAGTCTTGGCCCTACGCCTCAATGACAAATGATGTCTGACAAAAACTCTTTAGGCCTTGCTCCTCAATTACAAAAGACTGCTGTTCATAACAGTACATAACTCAAAACTAATGACCATAACAATGAACCTTCAAGTTCAAAGATGCTTCCAAATGATGTTCCTATAGTAGACAAGACAGATACATCACAACAAGAGCTGAAATTACTATTCAGTCCTATGTATGAAGAATATTTCAATGAAAGAAACAAAAGTGTATCTAAGTCTTTCGCTCTCTTTGATAATCTTCAACAACAAGATACACAACCAACAATGAATATTCAACCTCTTTCGCTCTCTTTGATAATCTTCAACAGCAAGATACACAACCAACAATGAATATTCAACATGCATCAGAACCGATTATTCCACCAACAGATGTCAAGGCTGAGGAAATCAATAATGATCAAGCAGAAGATACACAGTTTGAAGCATATGAATTCCTCAATCCTTTTGCTCCACCGGGAACAAAAGTTGCTGAGTCTTCCTCACGTAACATTGATACTTCAAACATGCATACATTTTACCAAAGACACCATTTTGGCTACCATTGGACTAAAGATGATCCTCAAGAACAAGTTCGTGGAAATCCATCAAAGCCTATGCAAACAAGACAACAACTTGCTACAGATCCTGAAATGTGCATGTTCGCACTCACCGTGAGTACTGCTGAACCAAAAAACATTAAGGAATCAATGGATGATCACGCATGGATGAAAGAAATGCAGGAAGAGCTTCATCAATTCGACAAACTCAACGTCTAGAAACTTGTTGACAAACCTTTTGGAAAGACAATGATTAATCTAAAGTGGTTATGGAAGAACAAGAAACATGAAGACAATACTGTCATTCACAATAAGGCATGAATTGTAGCTAAGGGATATCGTCAGGAAGAGGGTATAGATTTTGAAGAATCTTTTGCACCAGTCGCTCGCTTTGGCATCAATTCACAATCTGATTAATCATCAGATGGATGTAAAGACAACTCTTGAATGGTGAATGGAGTGCAGAGTTTATATGACCAACCTTTATGGATCATCATACCTTGAAATGAAAACAAGGTGTGTAAGTTGATTAAGTCTTTATATGGACTGAAGCAGGAACCTAAGCAATGGCATATGAAGTGGTTTTATCTAGTGGTTATTTACTTAACCAAGCTGACAAATGTGTATAAAGAGAAATTTGATGAATTTGTAAAGATTATCATTTGTCATATTTAGGACATGCTGATCTTTGGCACTAACCAAGTTCAGGTTGACCTGACAAAGGAATTCTTGTCATCAAGGTTCTCCATAAAGGACACAGGAGAGGATAATGTTATCCTTGGTATAAGGATTAAACATAAAAGTAATGGGATAGTAATTTCTCAGTCTTATTATATTGAGAAGGTACTGAAGAAATTCAATTACTTTGATTGTACTTCGGTGACTACTCCTATGGATACAAATGAGAATCTGATGCCCAATAATGGTCAATCTATATCTTAACTTGAGTATTCTAGAGTGATTGGCTGCCTGATGTATGCCATGACTTGTACAAGGCCTAATATTGCTTTTGTAGTGGGTAAACTGAGTAGGTATACTAGTAATCCTAGTACTCAACATTAGCAACCAATTCAGGGGGTACTGAAGTATTTAAAGAAAATTATGGAAAAGTAGAATGACAATATTTAAAAGACATAAAACATAAGAATAAAACTGTAAATAAGCAATAAGCTACACTACTCCTAAAACTAGATATCTCTCTATGTGAATTCCATCTCCCGTTTATAGGGAGTGTTGTGCTTATCCTTGTAAGGAGGGTCTGCCAATCACCATCAAAACCTCCAATCATTCCATATTTACTTATGGGAAGCTCAAATTATTGCCAATCAACCTTTAAACCGTATCTTTAATTCTTTTGACTTTCCCATATTTCTTGCCGCGTCCTTTCTGTCCAATAGGAAATTGGCACGTGGCTCTAGCGTGTGTCAGGTTAATGAGATGGGGCTTGTAATCGTTTGAAGCAATGGGTTTGCCCTGATTTGGTTCCTCCCGCCTTATACGGGATTATTTAGTTGTATTTCAAAAAAGGGTAACGGGCCTTAGTGTTTATAAGGTGTAGGGACTGCTGGTGTAAAAAGTTTAGGACTAACGGTGTAATTGATTAGGGACTAACTGTGTTAGTCCCTAAGGACTAACGGTGTAAAAGGTTTAAGGGATTATTGGAAGGGTTAACAGGCTGGGTGTTAAGTATTATTTTTAAAGGTTTAACGGGCTGACTTGGCCCATTAACTTGGGTTAGGTTGGCCTACTAAAATGCATACACCTTCGGCTTTCATTTTTCACGCTCTTTCCAATCCCGTGCTCGGTGTTGTCTAGTTTTGTCCTTTTTTTTCTTTTTGTGAATATCTGTTACCTATACAGTAAATAACACAAACAAGCATATATTTGGCATTTTATGTCCGTTTTTGGATATTTAATCTCGTTTTATTTAGATAAAGGTATGTGTATTTAAGCACATACCAGGCTTGTACCGTTCTTTTATCTTCTGATTTTTTTCTTGCGTGTTTATTGTGTTTAGAATTGATTATTGTCACCATAAAACCTGTGCCAGTCTCTCAGACTGAAAACCCCCCATCTATTATTAGAAACGTACATAGAATAGGTTTAACAATTAATTAGAATTAACTTAATTAAAGTAATTAAAATATTGATAGATTATAAGGTTAACGACCTCGCTCTTAGTGTTCGACACCCTACATACCACAAAACTCCATCTGATCAGGTACACTGCCCGTTAAAGTGTTGTTTTAGGATAAGTTGGCTAAACATAAATTTAAAACTTGGTAATCAATAAATTGACCCTACACGACAGCACATCACCTTGTCAAGTACTCATAGTCATTTTCGTTATGGTCATGAATACTAGCCTGGTTCTATAAGAGTTCTTAGGAATTACGCCCCCCACATTTCCCTTTAAAGCGACCCCACTTCTCTCTCGCATAGGAGATTTCATCTTGAATCATTAAAACATATACTTTTAGATTTCATCTTGAATCATTATGCTTTTTGTTTTGATCTTGAATCATTAAAGCCATATATTTAACCTCTCAACAAGTCACATTTTTATAGGAATGGACTAGGAAGTTACAATTCAAGTAACTCCCCCACATTAACGTGACTTCCACTACATTTCTATGATTAGGATCTCTAGTCAACTGAGTTAGGTTTTCATTCATTGAAACCCATTCCTTCAAGGGCTTGAGTCCTATTCCTTTAGACGACTTACCAACTAACTCTCTGCTTAAGCCTTTTGTAAGCGGATATGCGATGTTATCCATTAACTTCGCATAGTCAATTGAGATAACTCCTGTTGAGAGTAGTTGTCATATCGAATTATGTCAACGGCAGATATGCCTGGACTTTCCATTATACATTATGCTATGAGCTCTGCCAATTGCCGATTGACTATTAAAATGTATAATAATGACCATTACTGGTTTATGCCACCTTGGTATGTCCTTTATGAATTAACGTAGCCATTCCACCTCTTCACCGCATTAATCTAACGTGATAAATTCTGATTCCATTATGGACTTAACTATAATAGTTTGCTTGAAAGACTTCCAAGATATAGCGGCCCCTCTTAGTGTAAACACATATTCACTTGTCGATCTAGAATCCTTTATGTTAGATATCCAATTTGCATCACTATATCTTTCGATAACAGCATGACATCTATCATAATGCAGCCTATAATCGTGATTGTATCTCAAATAATGAAGTACCCTAGTCATAGTTTTCCAATGTGCATCACTTGGATTACTAGTATACCTACTTAGCATGCTAACAACATATGCTAAGTCAGATCGGGTACCTGTCATTAAATACATTAACATGCCATTAATTTTTGAATAATCTAATTGGGCAACACCAACACCTCTATTTTAGATAGATGCATATTGGTGTCAATTAGAGTTCTACCTCTGCCATAATCCCCCGCATTATGAGCATTAAGAATTTTGTCCATGTAATGTGCTTGACTTAACACAAGTCCATTCGGAGTTTGTATGATCTTTATTCCAAAGATCACATCAGCCAAACCCATATCTTTCATGTCAAACTTTTATTTTAACATGTCTTTAGTAGATTTGATAATCTTGTTGCAACTACCAATGATAAGCATATCATCAACATATAACACAAGATCACATATCCACTATTTGTGTCTTTTACATAACACACTTGTCGCATTCATTAATTTTTAATCCACTCTATAATATGGTGTGATCAAATTTTTAATGCCATTGTTTGGGAGCTTATTTTAAGCCATTTAATAACTTAACAAGCCTACAAACTTTGCTCTCTTGTCCAGGAGCTATGAAACCCTCAGGTTGGTTCATATATATTCCATCTTCTAAATCTCCATTTATATATTCCGTTTTCACATCCATTTGGTGAACTTCCAAATTTTTTAATGCGGCAATAGCAAGTATCATTCTAATCGAGCTTATTCACGTAATAGGCAAATAAGTATCAAATTAGTCTAGACCTTTACGTTGTCTAAATCCTTTGATTACCAATCCTGCTTTGTTTGTCAATGGTGCCATCGGATTTCATCTTCTTCTTGAAGATCCATTAATAGCCTAGTAGTTTACAACCAGGAGGTAAATCTATGAGCTCCCAAGTATGATTTTGTAAAATAGAATCTATTTCATTTTTAATGGCTTCTTTCCATCGAGGCCCTTTCGAGGAAGTTACCGATTCTCGATAAGAAGTGGGTTCATTTTCTACCATAAAAGAAACAAAATAAAGCCTAAATGATATCCCAGTTCTTACCCTTTTGCTTCTTCTCGGTTCAACCTCTTCTTCCTCGAGTTGATCTTGTCTCTTATCTTGGAGATCATTATTATCTCGTTGTCTCTTATTTTGGCAACGTCGTCATCTATTCTAGATGAGGTTCCAGTTTCCTTCGTTAAACAAGAAAATATATTTTCAAAGAAGGAAGCGTTCCTTGATTCAATTACTGTATTCTTTTATATATCCAAAAATTTTGAGTCATATACAATGAAATGATAAGCACTACTATTCTTAGCATGTCCAATGAGTGTACAATCTACAAATTTAGGTCAAATCTTTTGAGCCTTGGGTGCCGGCAGAACTACCTTGGCTAGACACCCCCACACTCGTAAATACTGATATGATAGTTTTCTTCCCATCCACAGTTTATAAGGGGTCTCTCTTTTTCCTTATAAGGTATCTTATTTTAAAGATAAGTAGCCATTAGAATGGATTCCCCCATATGATGTGGCTTAACCCAAAACTTATTAACATGGCATTAACTATTTCTTTTAAGGTACGGTTCTTCTTTTTGGCAATACCATTTTGTTGAGGTGAATAGGGAGCAGTGAACTCATGTCTAATTCCATATTTCGCACATAGATCATTAAATGAAGACACATATTCTCCTCCTCTATCACCTCATACAACGTTGATTTTCTTAATAAGTTGATTCTCAACTTCATATTTGTATAGAACAAGCTTGTTGATGCGGTCGTTATAAACGCAACATGTTTTACAACTCCCTAGGCAGATTACCTAACCGTTGTAGTGTAGTAAGGCAAGAGTCGGGGGTTGTTATCGTTCTCTAAAGGAATAGGTTGGGAAGGTTCTAATAGAATAAAACAGACGTCTAAGATTGAGAGAAAATTATTTTTGCATTTTATATTTTTATATAGAAAACAGATAAACTTCAAGTTTTAAGAGGTTGGTTTGGTTTTAGCTAATTAAACTAAATAGTAATCTAAACTAATTTGGTGAAAAATATATGGTAAAGGAACGTATTTACTTAATCATGCACTACTCCTCAGTTTGCTTCTCCTAATTCCATTGCTTTGTCACACTTTTGATGATCTATGTAAGTATTTCCTAGGTCATGAACAGATTACATGAATCCGCCGTCTATGTAATATTCCGTTAAGGCAACACACATATAAGGTAGTATGAAGACTATTACAAGGCCCCTAAAGTACATTACATGCATTAAAACACTTAAGAGGGATCAACAATATTAGGGGTAAGGTAGTATGAAGACTGTTACCGATTGTATCTTTTCTACACACTCGCGTTTCCCTAGACGTCTATGCCAATTTAATATCTTATGGCTAGTTTTCTAAAGCCTAACGCGCACATCCTGATAAAAAGCAATATTAAAAGGATCTACAAACTAAGTTTTATGCAATCATAAGTAAATACTATAGGATCTAGCATAGCATGTTAAAAAGAAGTGAAGAACAAGAATCAATCACACAACACATAGACATATTGAATGATAAAAGATAGGAGATCTCACTTGATTAGAACATGTAATTAAGGCTGATACAAGAGGGTTTTAACACCCTAAAAATTGCCTAAATAGCAGCTATAATCTTTTTCTAAAAGTAGGGTTCGGTTCCTAAAAGTTACACACTTAAAACCTTAAAAACGAGTTTATATATATAGGAAAACAAGCGCGATAGTGTCGCGTTTTAATATTGACCTCGTCGCCTCACCGAATCTTCTAGGGCTTCTTTAAGTCAGTTGGATCCTGACGCTGTCACAAGAAATCTTGCGCCGTCCTTTGTAAGCCAAGACGCCACCACAGTAAAATGTGACGCCGTCTCCACGCACTGTATGCGTATTCTTCAACAGATTTGGTGTAGAGTCGTAGTGTTGTCCATTTCTTCTCCAAATGAGCCCAAGTCATGTGTATTTCCTCTAAAAGCCATCCAAGTGCTGAATATACAAAAAGGAACAATTAAGTACATAATTTGGGCACATTTGCATGATTTAGGGTGTTAAATAACCCCGAAAAAGTATATAAAACGACACCTCATCAAATAACCCTACACTTGGGATTTGCTTTTCCTCAAGCAAATAGGCTTTTCTACCTAGACAATAGCAATATCGAGGGCATTTAACCTACTTTTCAATGATAGTTTATGACACAACCTTTTAGACTTCGTAATTAAAAGCACGGAAGTTATATACTAGCACCTCACATAAGTGTTTGGATTCTCTCTTTCACTCTGGTGTATAATGAATTATAGAGATATGGGAAACTATAAAATAACACTCATTACCTATCGTAGCATATAAATTACCATAGACTTGGTAAAGGATCAAACCTCTACCGCTAGACGCAAGTACTAGAAATTACTATCAAAGAGGTCTTTTAAAGGGTTGTGATGTTCGAGGGTAGGTTAAACAGCAACAACAATAGATGGTCTATACATGGGTGGTGGTGAGTTAATTATCTACAAGAATAGATGCAGAGGCATTGCTAAGCCAAGACTCGACCACTCTAGGACAAAGATATACGAACTAAGACATACAAACTCTACATCAAACTCTTTCTTTTTTTCTTCTTTTTTTCTCTTTTTTTAGAACATAATACATAACTTAGGATTTATAAACACACCCCTACACTTGAGTTTTTGCTAACTCATTACAATAAACTAATTACAGAACTGATTTGAAAGGATCAACAAAATATGAAGCGTATTGAGCTCTAATGGGGGTAATAGGTGACTTCTTCCCCAATTCTTCACAAGATAAAAACTACCATGATTCCTAATCATCCTAAAACTGTATACAATGATAAATGACTCGACTTAGCAACTATATACTCCTACAATAATTAACTGGGTTTACAACAATGTACTAAAAGCGAGTACATACAAGGAAGGCTAAGGCAATTTGGGTGTAACATTGGGTGTAAACAATGCTTTTCATTAATAATCCAGAGTCCATCGGAGAATTACAAGAATCGTGAAAAGAATAGGCTCAAAGGGATGTACTAGGGGTATCATGTACTAAAAATGAGTGCATGGCAAGGGTGTGGGATAATTAAATGATCGAGGTGACCATAATAACAAATAAAAATCTAAAACATGGGTTTATCCTAGTGCCTCTTTTAATTTAGCAAATCATAATTCTCACTATGCGGTCTTAGGATGCATCACAAAACAAGTTTTAAAATTTAATATACTACCGGTACACTCTCATATAATTTTAACCGATACCAATGCTCCAGAAAAGGCGACAAAACCAAATATGCATGAACACATCCATGGACGCGACATATATGATTGCACTTTCCTTAACTCGAGAAAGCTAAAGGTAATAGGTATAAAAAATGGATACCTGAATTCCTAAAGATCTAAAGGCGAACTTCACATTTTTGGGGTGAAATTTTTTAGAGGGTTTTTGTGATAGTCATATAATTCCTATCCATGAGACGCTAATAATACTCAGTTTTTGTCGGTATGTGTCATAATTTTTTTTTAATTTGAGTCAAAGTTACCTTATACGCTATGTTTCGATATATTACTCATCATTTTAAGGAACAAGCAAATGGTAATTGAAGAAATAGTTTCTAAGGTTTATTTCCCCTACACTTAAGATGAACATTGTCCCCATTGTTCTTAAAAGTACTCGTAAATGAATAAAGGAAAAAAGACGAAATAAACTAGTACTTCCCTGGTTGTGCTCAATAATGGAGAAGAAATAAATGATAACTGGCTAAATCGTCATCCAAGAGTCATCCAATGAAACTCCTAAGAACTCCAAAGCTTCTTCTCATCAAATATAACTTATAAATCAAAGACAAGAAACAACTACACCTGGCGTAAAATCGGCGGGATAATGATATATACAACGAAACTTTTAAGGTTTAGACTCTATAAAAGCAGTAAAGATATGATGAATGTGTTAATGTAATCATAGTTTTCTGCAGTTTACAAATTTTAGAAATTATACAAAATTAATTTTTCTAAAATAATAAAAAATTTGAATTTTCACAAGTCTAGAGAGTAGAGACGTGATGCCGTCAGGAAAAATCCTGACGCCGTCTTCATGCACTGTGAAAATTTCACATTTGTTTTCTTGGAAAAAATTTCTGCACGCAATTCTATTAGTTATTTTCTGTAGAAAATACTGCATAAAACCTGAGATTAATCATCACAATCATATGACTCGAAACTGACACAAGACGCAAATTAATCTAAACAATATATTTAATATATTTGAAATGGTTCTTATAAACCGGATATTTTCCCCTACACTTATTCGATGCAAAATACCTTTGATTGTAATTATGACGAGGTTAAAGACAAAATGTTGATCCCACTTTAATGGATCTTGAATTCCTTAGCTTGTGTAAGGTTTAGTTATGTAAGATAAATCGTACACAACTATGATAAAAACTTTGTTTGATAATACTAAAGATTATGCGGAATCCAATATTTAATATAAGAAGAATTCTTCAATGTAACAATAATTCTAATGAACACACATATTAACAAGCAAAAGCTTCAATATATTAATATGAATACTCTAACTAGTATTAAGGTTACAAAACCTTAAAGCTATGACAATTCTATGAATGACTCATTTTTGGTACATAGAACTCTATACCCTAGAACCTCCTTTTATATACCAAGGAGTCCTAATGGGATTACAATATTTTCCTAAGTTATCATGATCTTCTAAACAAATAACTTATACGTATCTTTTACAAAAATATCTCATACATATCACATAAGCAATCTTTATCTTTTCTCTGAGCAGTCTTCATCTTTTCTCTAAGCAGTCTTTATCCATTCCTTGACAGTAGAAACTCTTTCAGCAGTTTTAATCTTTTAGTAGTTGTAACTTTTATACCAGCAACATTAACTGTTAACAAGTAGTAGTAACTTATACACTAGCATCATTAACTTAGCAGTAGTAACTTCAAGATCATTATGAAGTCTTTTAATCCCAACAATCCTCCCCTAAACTTGATATTTATCTTCAAAATCATCCAGTTTCTTCATTGAAAGCTTCATTAATCACCAGGAGGATGCTTCCAAACACTTAATTAATTCTTGAGTTGCTTTGTGATGAGCTTAAGAAGCTGATAACACATTTCATTCTAATGATCAGCTTGCAACTTCTTATTCAGCATCTCTGTGATTGTAGCAGGTGTAAGAGGATATCTCTTCTCTACCAACATAAAGATATGCAGACTTTAAAACCTCATAAAATGTACTCCACATGAATCAAATAGCTTCCAAACTAACACTTTGTTTCCTTGTAGATTCCTCCACACTAGATCTTCTACATGATGTTCAAACATTGTCTTTAGATCACCCCATAGCACTCTCTCATAGCCCTCTTCTGGCCTTGTTGATCCATGCTTAGCTTTTACCAATTTCCA